>ML791139.1:181202-200614 GCA_009831015.1 Picea engelmannii
ATATGGTTTAATTATTTGGTACTTACAATTCATGCTTTTAGTTTCACGTAACCACCCTGGCCAATTTTGTGCTTCCCATGTTTTTCTATTCTATCCTTGGTTTCTTTTGATGTGTTTGGGAGCCTAGAAAAAGTTTCCAATAGGTTGTATACCACAAATTTTATACATAACTTAGAAAAATTCAGCATATTAAATTCAAAATATGATATACCTTCTTGGTCTAGGTGGCATGTTTCATTATTTTCTCATTGTCTTCTCCTTTGCATCCTCCAATAAATTCTTCCACTTGACCTCGGGCATCATCATAGGATGCTCATACCTAGGGTTTGTTTTCAAATGAACCCTATATTGGTCCCTCACATATTTCAAATATGTTCTAGCCAATGAGGTGACTCCAATTTTTTTGAAGGAATCACCGAATAGGCCAACCAAGTGGTCAATAAGTTTTTTTTTCAAAATGGGATTCTCAGCATTCCACCATGTCCATATGGTGGGCCCAAAAATATCTAAGGCCTTGTCATTCATATGCTTAAAAAAGGTGTTGTTTCTTGCAGAACAATATGATCGTTAATTCAAAATAACCGTAGAGATGTATGTTTCAATTAGATAACACGAAATAATTAAGACATTAATAAATACCTGAGATTTTTTGTATCTTGATCGGAACAATGTTCTCATCCACCAAAAAGGTAACTGGAAGTGTTCCCTTGCTAGTAACATGTGACGATACATGAAATCAATATGTAGAATCACCAATTGCCTCATCTCGTCCACCATCAAGTGCTTGGTATGGTGTGCACTGCATTGACGGTGTGTCATGGGCCCCAAAAGGTTCAATCATCTTAATCACGGGGTTGTCAGCCACAAACCGAGAGCCAAAGAGCCTCGTGGGTATGTGGCTCATGGTAGGATGTTGTGGTGTTTGAGCATCGCTGCTACCAACACCGTCCTCAAGAGAATGCTATTGAAGTTTTCTAAATAATTTCTATAAAAAGAAAACATATTTTGTTCAGATCATATAAAAGTAGAAAAATAAAATTCATAAATGAATATGTGTGATAAATAACCTTTTAAAAATATTTCTCTTACTGCAGATCATTTTATTTCCTCCATCAAAACTCAACATCTTTGTTCAACCTCCTCCATTGGTTCACACGTAAACAACTGAGTAAGTTCAATGCTTTTTTATCAAATCATTTTTAATTGTCTCAATTGGGTCTAATTCAAACACATGCTCATAGTTTTCGACATTGTCAAGTGCATTAGGTGTCGAAAACTACATATATCAATGAAAAAACAAGTTAATTCAATTATAAAAACAACAATAAAATTCACTTTAAATGGATATGGATATTGTTAATCGTTTACCTGCTCCGAGGTTGTTGCCTTCCCACAATCACCCTACCACAATATAAGAATAATTACATATTAAAATGTTACATTATAATATGAGAAGCATGAAATATTAAAATGAATGTTAAAGATACAAAATAAGTTGTCTAAAAACATAACTATGTTGTAAATGCAAAAAAAAACATAACAAGAAAAATGCTTTAAAAATGCATGAAACCAAGGCATGATGAAATATGCATGCCCATGTCTTAAACACACCTGCAATTTGAGTGATTCAAATTATTGAGGGTGTCTTAGATTATTTTACACATGTCTACATATTTAGTATTGTGTTTGCGAACATAAAAGTGTCTCCTTTGTAAAAGAGGCAAAATCTACCTTGTAAATTGAGGGACCAAATAAGTAGAAAGTTCCCTAATGGAAATGCACACCCATACTTCTATATAGCTATAAATTTAGTGATCTAAGTTTTTGGATGAATTTAATAACATTCTGAATCTATCTATATCATATGGAGTCCATTTTCAAATAAAAAGGGACTTCTACATGGAACCCAAATTCAAGATCTTTTGTAAAATGGATGAAAAAACTAGATTACTATAAAATGCATGTCCAAGAATCATATGACCTCCAAAATGAGTGATAAAAGTTGTGGAGTTTGTATTTTATCATTTTACATATATTCATACTTTAGTTGTGCAGTTTGAAACCAAAAACCCTCTACTGTGCATAAAGGTTAAAAACTGCTTTGTAAATGCAAAAAAATGCATAAAGGGAAAACTGCTTAAAAATGCATGAAACCAATGCATTATGAAAATGCACACCCAGGTCTTAACACACCTGCAATTCGAGTGATTAAACTTCCCGAGGGTGTCTTATATTATTTTACACTTGCCTACATATTTAGTGTTTTGTTTGCAAACATAAAAAGTGGTCATTGTGTAAAAGAGAAAAAATATACCTTGTAAATTGAGAGACCAAATCAATAGAAAGTGCCCTAATGGAAATGCACGCCCATGCTTCTATATAGCTCCAAATTTAGTGATCTAAGTTTTGGGGTGAATTTAATAACATTCTAAATCTATCTATATCATCTAGAGTGCATTTTCAAATGAAAAAGGACTTCTACCTGGAACCCAAATTCAAAACCTTTTGTGCAATTGATGGTAAAACTAGATTACTATACAATGCATGCCTATGAATCATATGAACTCCAAATTGAGTGATAAAAGTTGTGGAGTTTGTATTTTATCATTTTACATATATTCATACTTTAGTTGTGCATTTTGAAACAAAAAACCATCTATTGTGCATAAGGGTTAAAATTKGATTTGTAAATGCAAAAAAATGCATAAAGGGAAAAATGCTTAAAAAAACATGAAACCATGGCATGATGAAAATGCATGCCCAGCTCTTAACAAACCTGTAATTCCCATATRTATCAWAAAYCTTCAATTTAAATGGAATGGATGGGTGGATTCAAAAGAACAATACAATAAAACATACAAGGTATTCCTATTACAACTTCATAAAACACTTAGGAAAACTTCATGCTTAATACATTCAACTATATCATAATATCACTTAGGTAAAACTTAATGTACATGAAAAAATATTCAGTAAAATCTTCCCTTAGGGAGCTGGCCGAGTGCCACTCGATTCACCTTGTCTTTCCTATGGTAATTTAGCAAATTGACACAATATTTTCCAATATTTTCCCATCAGATACTTATGATTGTTCAACTTTCTTCCTGCCTCATCCAAATCAGTGTATTGCTCATAAAATGGGGGAGGTAATTTCCTGAAAATCATTTTTAGATTCCGCAACAACTCAAAATACCCTACCAACAATTCTACTACATGTTTCCCCTTCAAAGTGCCATCAAGCTTTTCAAAATTGATGTCAATATTCCTCCCATCTTCTAATAACTTCTGATAATTGTTCATTGGAACAAATCCCCATTTTCATTCCAGAATGATGGTAATCCATGCTTGAATACATCACTAAGAATCTTCTTAAAAGTAGAGATTTCCCTCATAAGTTCATGGCACTTAGTTTCCACATTTTTCATCAATATGCCTTTTGTAATGAATCTTTTAACATCCATTACAATGCTAGTTTTTTCATTGACTTGCAAATCCTTCAAATCCTCTTTGGTTATGCTATTCAAGAACTTTATTATATTAGTTGCTAAATCTAGTTTATTCTCCAACTCATTTGATGTTCCTTTTATGTCTTTCAAGACTATGGTGATTAAATCAATCTCATCCCGCACAAAGGAAAAATAAAACCAAATCTTAAAAATTGTGTTAGCTATATCATCCCAAATGATATGCTTATCTCCTTTCATGGATTCTCTCCCTATCACCCTTTCCTTCATTCTATTTGATTCCTTCCAAGCTTCCTCTTTAGCAGCATTGATTTGTTCCAAACATAACACTCTTCTCTTCACCTGATCTTCTAGTTCTGCTACCTTAACATTTCTTTGTTTGAGATGGTTTGTCACAGTGTCCAACTCGATCTCCTTCACACTCAAATCATCCATGACTTTTGATAATCCCTCTGTTGGGTCTAATGAAGCAGTTTTCACTGTAGATGACTTGGATTCCTGTAATCACTGATTTTTATCGTCTTTGAAGGTTTCCATTCCAACTTGTAGTCATTCTATGATATTTCTACTTTCCAATAATTGTTGGTAAAGTTGATCCTTTTCATCATGACTTGTTTTCATCTCTCGGGTATGAACATGTTGTACATCAGGAACATTTATCTTTTTATTGAGGATCTTAATATTGTTATCCTTCTCTTTGATTAGGTCTCGTACAACAGTCTGATTTTTAGGATATTCTCCTAGGGAAATAATCTTCCTCTCCAACTCATCAATCTAAATTATATTGGCTTTTGTGGCCACCCTCTCCTGCGTCATCTCCTTCGCTAGTTTGATTAACATATTTTTCATATTCCTCTCACTAGAAGAGGATTGCAAGAACCCTTTATACAACATATCACTTGTTTGTTTGTGCAATTCAATCATATCCACGGGGTGGATATCCTAAGGCTTTAATCTCAATTGAGCGGCTTTGTAATATGTAGGACAAACAAGCTTAAGTACCTTTGACTCTAGTACAACTAAATTGAATATACCCTGCTGGTAATCCACAACAGATAATAATTTTGTTTGAGTTGTGTTTTCTCCCCAAGCCTGAGGATACATTTCCTTTTTCACCCCTTGATGTTTTCTCTTTATATCCAAATATTGTGAAAACAATGAGGGCTTCTTATTAGAGGCTCCTTCAACTCTAGAGGTATGTGAAAATTCTCGTGCTGACAATAGAGATGAACTGAGATGATGAATAGTGATAGTAGGCCTCTTTGAGGAAGAACTAGCTTCACTTGAACCTTGTCTGATTTGCAATATACCCTTCCCTTCTCTTGTAAACTCAACTAAGAACCCCTCTAAGTATAATTCTTCATCACCTTTAGACTTTTTGCTTAGTTTCTCACTTAGATGATCATCAATATCCAAATGTCCTCTTTCCACGTTGTAATTTTTGTTTTTGAGGAATCTGAATCACATTGGATCGGTCCATTGAATCAGTGGTAGTTTGATTTTGGGCCTCTACCTCTAGAATATACTTAACATCTTCCCATGCATCCAGGTTAGAAGTTATTTCCACTAGATGATTTGGAATATGCTTGTACATGGGCCTTCTCACTGCAATCACACCATGTGGGTCATACAACCATTTACTTCCTTTTTCAAAATCTAGTTGTTGTAGCATTTCTTCTGTGAGAACTAGAGCAATTATAAGCTTGACCAAGAAAGGGAAAACCTCTTGAGGTAGAAAATGATAGCCTTCTTATGCTGGGAAAAATGAAATTGATCTGAAATGAGCCTTTGTATGATGTATTCCAAAGAAAATATTCTTGGAGTTAGGAAAATTTGCAGCTTGTATGGGTCCTGTTCAAAACGATATACTCTAATGATGGTGTGATCCTCAGCTAGGTACCAATATCCTAATATCGTATCTTTTCTCAGCTACAATATCTTTTTAAACTCACTAAACATCCTAGGAGGTTGAGTGCCATGGAGCAGAATGTAGCATGCACTCATGAACTCATTTACATAAAGGTTGAAACCTTTATTCTAGTCTTGTTTCCTCACCTCTGTAGTCCACTCAAGTACTAGCTTGGTTTTACATGAATCATCCTTTTTTTTATCCCAGAGATCTTAAAAAAGGAATAATTACAGAATAATATGAGGTGCACCAAGTAGGCATGGTACCTAAAAGAATTAGCAATGTGGAAATTTGACAATTGGAAGTTTATGAATTCCTGTAGGAACAAACAATAATAAAATTTTGTGAGGGTGATTGAATCCAATAGAAATAAGACAAAAATCAACCCTAAAATGGTCTCATCCACTCCTCTATAAATTTAATATCCTAAAACCTAGCAAATCATGGCAATAGCTTGCCTGGTTAGTTCAGGGAAGTGGTGGATTTGAAAGGAGGTGCACCAGTTGGTGATGGGGCATCTAGGGCTAATAGATTAATCAATAGCTTCTCTCAGAATCTCTCTTTCAGACTACGAAAATTCTTGGTACTTAGAGTCAAACTCATTATCATCCAGGGTTTCATATACATGATGATCTAAAATTTGGATCATTTGGGAAATGGATTCTTTAGTCATTTCATAGACTATATTAGAATCATGTACATAAATTATTTGTTGCTTATCCACCTGGTAATTAACAACACACCAATTGACTAATTTTGGAAAGTGATAACTTTTTGGAACAATTGATGTGCCTCGGTTTTGATCCATTTCACCTCTATATACCTCTTTATATCCCTCTCAACCTCTCTCTATCCCTCTCACACTCTCACACACACTCTCTCTCTACACCCACTCTCTGTCTTCCTCTCTCTCTACACCCCTCTCTATCTTCCTCTCTCACCCTCTTCATGAGGTGAACACATGGAAATTGGTTACTTACTTGGGAGGATGATCTATTTGGAGGAGGGAAATTGAATATCTAGGAGGAGGGCATTGAGCCCTAGGTAGCATGGGAACACTTGGTTGCTTGAATGGAGGCTTCTACATGACTTGAGAATGCTTCGTGTGTTGGGGATTTTGTTTCATTAGTGAGAAAAAATCCCTTTGTTAAGCTAGTTTGTAGGCTAAAAAACATACAATGGTTAGTTGTGGAACAAGCACACGAGTATTACTGTTGGAATACTAAGAGAGGGGGGTGGGTGGGGGGGTGAATTGGTATGATCATTTTTACCACTTTTTACCACAATATATAAAATTCAGATGTATCAGAAGTATATCATCAATGTATCATCAATATATCATGAGAATATAAACATAAGCATCACATCACATCACATCAAATACACAGTACACCAAAATTTACATGAAAACCCAAATGGGAGAAAACCACAAAATTCTTTCTTATATATTGTTAAGAATACATTCATTGGAATCACCAACTTCCAAATTCTCTATATACAACTGGAAGGAGGATATGCCCCCCTATTTACAGGCTCCAACTGAAGGAAGATACAACTCCCTGAATTCTCTGGCTGCAACAAGAAGGAGGATACAACCCCCTGATTCTCAAGATCCCACTTGAAGGAAGATACAACCCCCTGAATTCTCTGGCTCCAATGAGAAGGAGGCTACAACCCCCTGATTCTCAAGCTCCAACTTGAAGGAATCTCCAATTCCCTGTGTTCTTCGGCACCAACCAGAAGGAAGCTACAACCCTCTTTCCCTTCCCCGTCCTACTGCCCTGAAATATAAGTGTAGAACAATTGTCACTACCACAATCACTGCCACTGTCACTGTCGCTGCCATTGTCACTATCACTGCCATTGTCACATCAACCTGTAACCTGTCACTGCTACTGTATCCAACCTGTCACATCAACATGTCACTGATAAACTTGTCTAACCTATCATTTTCACCGATACTCAACCAGATCCTCTCATATGTATCATTCACCAAGGACAACTCTCAACTAGATGTCCAACATCACCAACAAATGCTTCTACCAAGCATGAACCAAGATCACCAACATACCATCACAATATATGTGTCTCAACCATGTACCAAAGCATGTAACGAAACATCAACCTATACTATACCAAGGATCAACCATGTACCACAAATTGTACCACAACAAGTGCATTAACCATGCACCAACATCTGTACCACAACAAGTGCATCAACCATGCACCAAAACCTATACCATGTACCTCAACCATCAACCATGTACATCAACACCATGCCAAGTACCAATCATGTACCATACCATGTATCAACCATGCACATCAATAATGTACATCAATACATGTACCATACCATGTACCAACAATGTATCTCAACCATAAACCATATCACCCAATCATGCCATACACCATATACCAAGCAAGTATTATCAATGGTGTACCTCAACCAAGTACCAACATCACCAAGAGATGTATCTCTTGCATGTGTTTCCATATACCAAGTGTATTACTTAAAAATGTATCAATATCAATGATAGGCCTCTAACATAACAACCATACACCATGTGCCAATGCTTCAAGAGTATACCAGAAACAAGCCTCACGCATGTACCATAGCATCATCAACATGTAGTAAAACCATATACCAAACAACCAAGAGTGTACTACTAACAATGTATCATATCATGTCCAATATGTACCATGCACCATCACTACCATGACATTCCTCAAGCATGTATCATACCATAACCAAGCATAAGCCTCAAGACTAACACATGAGCATACATGTAACCTGCAACTGATATGTTGTACTTTAATATTGACATATAACTCTTCCAAATCCTTCAACATCCTGGTACGAACATCTGTACCACATTTTCCTTAGCCTCGCAGTACTAAGACTCCTTGTTACATGGGGCCTCACATGACATTCCCTAGGCAACCCGCGGGGATGCCTCGCGGGACACTAGCTGTCTAACCTGCAGGGGTCAACCAAACTAGACTTTCCTCATATATTCTCTCTCTCCTCTGTAACCCTAAAACTCCTGTACTTTTCACTTCTCTCTACCTTAGATTTCACCATCACAAACTAGCCGAAAGATCACTTGCTCACAAGATAGATATTCAACGAAAGTGTGTGTGAATGTACTTATGAGATACTCCTTAAGGTGTATTTATACATTTTGCTATGTAACCTCTTTCCTTATTCTTAGGGATTATTAAATTTATTGTTACAACCACTTTACCCATTCAATAATTGACTTGTAACCAATTAGGGGCTTCTTGACCATTCTTCAGGGATTACAACTTCACAAGGCTATAACTTCTTAACCGTGAGGACCACGTGTCTTACCATCTATCACTGGAAACAACACGATGAGGACTATCCATCTATGAGTGTATTACTTGCATTTTCCCTTTCCTTCGTTTTCATATTCCTCAACCAACTTTGGGTCCCACAACCACACCTTTGTGGCTTCATGTAGACTTCATCAAATGCACCCATCACATCTACTGACATCAACCACTCTGGTTGAAATCAATGACAACTAACTCACCATCAATCTCAATCTCAATCTCAACTATGGGGTATCTCGAATGCTCCAAGGGTTGAAATAAAAGACAACCAATTGTCCAACAATATCCCCCGTTGGAATTGATGGCAACACTCATACTCCAATACTCATGCTCCCGCTATGACCATTTATCCTCATCAGTCTCTCTCTCTCTCTCCCTTTGACATCAATGGAAAAGGGTATCTCTCCTTGGGGCTGCTCCCCCTTATCTTCATCTATCTATTATTTCACATGTTTATTCCTCATGTTT
Organism: Picea engelmannii; assembly: GCA_009831015.1. Classification (NCBI taxonomy): domain Eukaryota; kingdom Viridiplantae; phylum Streptophyta; class Pinopsida; order Pinales; family Pinaceae; genus Picea; species Picea engelmannii. The sequence continues at coordinate 190,401 of ML791139.1, forward strand.
CTTTCCAAGTTCTTATTTTCTTTTGTTATCAATAACAAAGAGTGACTCCCTCTGAAAGTATACATTTTCTAAAAAATGCGCTTAACTCATTCTCTCATTATCTTTCTCTTTCTCTCCCTTTGAAATCATGGGAAAATGATATCTCCCTCTATCGATATGTCTCCCCCTGTCTGCATGCTGCTAATATTGATTTCTTGATCTCTTTCTCTGACARTTTCTCTTCCCTTGATTTCTCTACAAGATATCGTATTGATCAATGTAGGGCTTCCTGTGTATGTTTCMTTTCCTCTCTTTTAGTTCTACTTATTTTCCATTGGTGCTTCCTCTTTTAACTCTTTGAAATATATAAAAAGCATTCAAAATTTCTCGACTTCTAATATTTATGGCYTGTTATGTTCAATGTTTAGACATCAATGACCATACTGTTCATAATTTCCCTTTGATGATGTAACTTCTGCTGAAGATATCTCTTTCCCTGTTCTGCTATGCCTTTCACTGCTTGTATTCTTGTGACCAACTGATTCCATTTGTCCAGTGATTCCACTAATTCCAATTGTAGATATTCTTTGTCATATATCTATCTAGACCTACCAATGATATAACAAATCCATGTTTGTCCATATTTCATAAACTATCCAAAAATCTTCTACTCAATTGTCCACAATGTTGACCCATCTGTCACTGTACTATCATAAAGGATTATTTGTTGTAACTAATCATCACATGTTCCTATTTCTCAGACTAACTCAAATATGTCCATTGATCTGTAATACATCCTTGAATCTGTAATGAATATATCCATTCCTGGAAAGTGTGTCAATGTTATTCCTCTGATATCTGCATGGGAACACAACTTCTCAATTGATCAATCTGTCATTCTATACTTCTGCTATCTAAATGCTCTAAATATTTCCCTGTAAACACTTCAAGCTTCTCTAAGTAGGGTTCTATGATCTGTAGTAGCTACTGCATCGAATCCCCCTGTTCAATATTCATATTTATTGGGAGTCTTCAAGCCAGATGGCTTAGAAAAATACCCACTCTGATGCAAAGTAATCTTCCTCTTCATCTGTAGATGCATCATCTAACTTCTTCCTTTTTTCTTATGGATTCATTATGATCTTACACTACAATTACTAAGAGTATAATCTCTTGGACCTATTCTTTTTTCACCTGCTCTTCTTTTCTTTTTTGCACTACTGCAAATCTTGCAATCTCTGGGACCTGTTATTTACCTGGCGTCGACCAGTACACAGTCATATCAATATGTTTGGTTGATCAATTCAGGAGCATCCTATCATATGAAACTACATAAAGAATGGTTCTATGAATATGAATGATATGATGGGGGTGATGTGTTCTTGGGAGACGAATCGACAACTAGAATTGTCTGTTGGGGAAGAGTCTGACTGACATTGCAGGATGGGAGGAAAAGAACCCTTCTAGGTGTGCTACACATTCCAGGTTTGGCAAGAAACCTGATATTTGTCAACAAGATGAGTGATGCAGGAGTGCATACTCTATTTTAGAAGGATTCTGTGCAAGATGGTAAGAGGTGCGATAGTATTAATGAAAGGAGTTCGGATTGGTACCCTGTACAAGTTTTTAGGGAATGTCAACTTGACTGGATGAAACAACATCGTTGCTCCTGAAATCAACTCGACTGTGACTCGAATCGAATTGATGTCGACAAAACTCGACTCGACACGAGCCAAGTCGGTTCAAAACGACTCAACAGTACATGATGCGATCAACTCGACTAGGTTATGGCAAGAGAGGATGGGACACATTAGAGAAAAATGACTTCGAGCTATGAAAATAAAAGGTATGGTCGAAGGTTTTCCTGAATTTGGTTTAGAAGTTGACTTTTGTGAACATTGCATATATGGAAAACAAATTCGGGTGAGGTTCCCATCTAGAGCGACAAGGGAAAATGGGATTCTAGAATTGGTGCATAGTGATTTGTTTGGCTCAGTTACAATGCCTTCACTTGGTGGATTCCTGTATTATGTCTCCTTCATAGATGATTTTTCCAGGAAGACATGAATATATTTCTTGAGGAATAAATTAGAGGTTTTCTATAGATTTAAGGAGTTTAAAGATTGTGTGGAAAACCAAACAGAAAAGACGATTAAAGTGTTGAAGACTAACAATGGTGATGCATTCTGTGGAAAATAATTTGATCAATTCTATAAGCAGTGTGGCATAGCATGCCAAAATACCACACCATACGCCCCATAAAAAAAATGGAGTTTATGAGAGAATGAACAAAGTGTTGATGGATAAGGAAAGGAGCATGCTCAGTGGTGTTGGGATCGCACAAGAATTCTTGGCGGAGGCAGTTGAGAGTGCAAGATATCTGGTAAATATGTCTCCTTCGACAACGCTAGTCGACACGAATCCAAATGAGGTATGTTTTGGTAAAAATTATTCAGTGGCACATCTCAAACTATTTGGTTGTGATGCATTTTTGCATGTTCACAAAGAAAAGATGAGAAATCTAGACAAGAAGGCAGTGAAATGTATTTTCATTGGATATAAAGAAGGGATGAAAGGATATAAGCTCCAAGATCTCGCATCAAGGAGAACTTTGTACAGTCAATATGTGGTCTTCATAGAACTTGGAGGTAAGTCCGAGCTTGAGCAAGTTGTTAAAACCGAGAATAATCCTGATACGATGTGGTTTGAATAGAGGAACGAAGAAGATGATTCAGACAAGTGGAATGAATCTGAGGAAGAGGTGGAGAAACTGAATCTGGTGGTAAGGACTAAAAAAAGTGTAAATAAACTAGTTGAGAGGTATAGTCCTCCTGAATTTCATTCCACATTTGTGATAACTGCCATCAACGATGAGCCCAAGTCGGTCGGTGAGGAATTCGACTCGGTAGAGGTTAAACTCTGGAAGGACGCCATGGTCGAAGAGATGGAATCATTGTACAAGAATGAGACATGGGATTTAGTCAATTTATCTAGTGGAAGGAAGCATGTCGATAGCAAGTGGGTGTTCAAGAAGAAGATGAATGTCGCAGGACAAGGCGAGAAGTTCAAAGCTCAACTGGTAGTGAAAGGTTATTCCCAAGTTTAGGGAGTCGACTTCGGTGATATTTTTTCCCCTGTTTCAAAACTAACTTCCATTAGAGTACTAATGTCTCTGGATGAAACATTCGATTTGAAGATAGAACAGATGGATGTGAAGACAATGTTCCTACATGGGGACCTGGAAGCAGAAATCTACATGAAATATCCTAAAGGATTTGTAGTAAAGGGAAAGCAAGAGTTGGTGTGCAAACTCAAAAGATCCCTTTATGGTATAAATAAATCACGAAGGATGTGGTACCATAAGTTTGACACTTACATCCTTAGTTTGGGATTTTTGAGAAGAAAAGATGATCACTGCATATATTCCAAGGAAGAAGGTGGGAGTTTCATATATGTAGCTTTGTATGTCAATGACATGTTGATGATTGGAAACAACATGGATGCAATAAAGGAGGTGAAGAAGCAAATATCCTCCAAGTTCGACATGAAGGATTTCGATGCAACTAAATTCATTTTGGGAATGGAGATTAAGAGAGATCGAGCCACTAGAAAGATCTGGTTGAATCAGACAAAGTATATTGAAATAGTTCTGAAATGATTCAACATGCAGGATTAAAAACTGGTGAAGGTTCCAATTCCAGTGGGAGCAAGGCTTACTACTAAATAGTGTCCAAAGACATAGGAGGAAATAAAGGACATGGAACGTATTTCCTATGCAATTTCTATTGGTAGTCTAATGTATGTGATGGTATACACTCAACCGGACATTGCCCATGCAGTGGGAGTGTTGAGTAGGTACATGTCGATGCCTGGAAAGGAGCATTGGAAAGATGTCAAGAGAGTATTAAGGTATTTGTGTGGCATGAAGGATTATTATATATGCTACCAAGGAAGACTTGGAAGTGACAGTGGTAAAGTAGATGTACATGGTTTTGTCGATGCCGACTGGGTTGGAGATCTGGATCGACAGAGTTCGACCAGGGGATATGTCTTCAAGATGTTCGACGGAGCAATAATCTAGATGAGTAAGCGATAGGTGGTCATATCCTTGTCAACAACAAAATATGAATACATGGTGGCCATTCATGGAAGCAAAGACGTGGTATGGCTTCAAAGGTTGTGTTTAGGAATCGGGTTTGAGCAGAGAGCTAGAAGGTGAGTTGAGATAGTCAAAGCACAATATTTCTGGAAAAGAACCCTGCTTATCATTCAAAGGCTAAGCACATTGATGTACAATACCATTTCGTGAGAGATATGGTGGAAAGAAACAAGGTGCTACTGGATAAAGTAGACACGTTGGAAAACATAACAGACTCATTGACCAAGTCTGTGAGTGTTGTGAAGTTCTCTTGGTGCAGAGAGCTCTGGGTTTGTGAACAAAATTTCAAGAATCTCTTGATTCAGTAAATAATACAACAAGTGGGAGAGTGTTCGATTGTTATATTCTTTGTAGTGAAAGTTGAGTTGAGGTAGATCATCTGACGATTGAAGGTCAAGGTAGATCAACAACAAGTCGAAGGTCGAGGAAGTCGACCAGGAAAAGTCGAAGTCGAAGATATCAATGACAAGTCAACAAAAAAGAGGTCAAAGTGCGGGCATGAGACAACCGACTAGAGACCAAATGAAGGCCGACTGGTAACCCGACTTGGAAGTCGACTGTAACATAATCCTGGGTTTTGCGGGATTTGTAGCCATTGATATGCACGGATCTGTAACCATTTTTGGGTGCCAATATTTAGGGTTTTTCTTTTGTTAAGCCTATAAAGAGGCATTTTGTAACACTGTAAAGGGTAATCATAGAATGCACTTATGAATGTTATTGCATGTGTAGTTGTAGGTTGTTTCTCATGCATATGTAAGCCGAATTGGTTGCAGGGTTGTTCTTGTGCAGACAAGAGGGTATGATGTAGATTTTGTCTTAGGTGTGGACCAAGGTTAGACATATAACCTTTTATTCTGATTGAATAACACAACAAGAGAGAAGAACGCTCAAATGAATGTTGGTTTTCCTAGTTAAGGGTTTCTAGGGTAAAATCTTGATGTACTGTGTGATTGCTTGCTTCATTTACGTTCTTGATTAAATTCTTCTTCTCTTATGCTAGGATTAGAGTGGAAGTGTCTTTCATTTCCTAACATGAGGCTCTAGAAAGACTAAAATGCAATACCTGATAGAGAAAAATACTTGTTTTGATTTTATACTGGCATTTCCGCATTTGTGCAGAAATGCACACCAGGCTTAAAAAATGCACGCCCTGGTCTTTACACGCCTACAATTTGAGTGATTCAAGTTTCTAAGGGTGTCTTATATAATTTTACACCTGTATACATATTAATATTTTCATTTGAAAACATAAAAGTGACGGTTGTGTAAAAGAGACAAAGTCTACCTTGTAAATTGAGAGACCAAAATAGTAGAAAGTGACCTAATGGAAATGCACACCCATGATTCTATATAGCTCCAAATTTAGTTATATAAATTCACTACATGGAAACTCTGACCACATGCATGTGGGTAGAGTTTCAGATGATACAACTCTACCCACAAGCTTGTTTGCAGAGATGTGGCAACTCTTCCCATAGCCTTCTAGGTGGAGTTGCATATGCTACAACTCTACCCACAAGACTATGGGAAGAGATGTGGCAAATCTGCCCACATTGAAAATCTGCCCATATTCCTGTGGGCATAGATGTGGCAAATATATCCATAGGCCTATGGGAAGAGATGTGGCAACTCTGCCCATAGGCATGTGGGTAGAATTGTATATGCTACAAATATACTCACATGCATGTGGGCATAGATGTGGCAACTCTGCTGGCCATAGGCTTGTGGAAAGAGATGTTGTAACTATGCACACAAGCCTATGGGCGGATTTGTAGATGCTACAACTCTATCGACATGCCTGTGGGAAGATCTACAACTCTGCCCACGTGCCTGTTGGCAGAGATGTAGAAATTCTTCCAACTAGTTGGTCACCCTTATGCCTGTAATGAGATTCCATTGAAACCCATTGTGATAGTGTGGATTTTATTAGTAAATAAGACATAAGAAATTAGATCGAAACAACAAACAAAGATACAAGGTAATAAAAATTGGAGATTCTTTTAGTCAGAAATGAACATCGCTCATATCCAAAGAAAATATAACTTGACACCATTTCCCTAACCTTGTCCTTCATAATACCTATAGAAATCATCAAAGAATAAAAGATTATATGACTGAATAATAATTTAATAAATAAATAGACATGTACGAGAATCTCGAAAGACTAAAGTGGACTACCTGAATGAGCTTCTCTTTGTTTCGAGAATAATTTATTCTCTACTGAATAGGGCCAACCACATGAAGGTGGAAGCTCATTTGGCCTATTCCCCCCTCGCATCACTCTCAATTCCCCATACCCAATCTATCTACTGGAAAATAATTAAAAGTAGCAGAGTACGATTCATGCATAGAAAGTAGCAAGACACAATCCATAAGAAGGTAGCAACACATAATATATATTAATATATTTTATCGTCAAAATATGTTTCCATTATACATGTTTCTCATAATATATACTATCACTTATTTTTCTATTGTTTAGTTTTCATAAATATGTTGATTGGATCATCCATGTCTTGATCCGCTTTAGTTGTTGGGCCCTATATTGGTGTTGATTCAATATGCATGCTCTGATGCATTATACGTCGGTTCGGGTACTCTCCACAGTGTGTAGGTTGTTGTTGAGGGACCTCAACTACAATAACAAAAAGGGTTAAATTGACATGGTTAGTTATTATTCATAGAAACAATTCATTAAAGCAAATATCATTACACTAATACAAAATGAGAGATAAGTGACTAGGCGACCAAAAAATTTGGTCACCACAATTTTTTCAAGGGATAAATGACCAAAATTGATAAATTTTAAGTGAGCTAACTAAAAAAGACCAAGATAAATGACCACTTTGGTCACGGGATAATAACTAAACTAAAAAAGACCAAGATAAATGACCAAATTTGGTCACGTGATATAACTAGACTAAAAATGACCACGTAACAACTGGTCATTTATTTGGTCATTTTTAGTTTTGTCACCTCGACAATGGAAAATTACAATTTTGACAATGAATTTGTAGTGTTAGAATTTAGTAAATTGTATACCCCCTCATGTGTCATAGCTTAGCAATTGACACCAAATTATCTATCATGACGAAGTCCTAGCGAGCTTATTATATGGCTTATATATATATCAAATATATCATCTTGGAAATTCCCTTAGGAACTAATTACTTTGAACTAGATCCAACCATGGGAAACTACTTCATATAGTCAATTATTAGACTTTATATTGCACATTGAGATATTTACTTTGAGGGGCTTAGGAAATTTATACCAAATTAACTATTATGATGATGTCCTAGCGAGCTATGAATGCTTATATCAACATATTGAAAATTTCCTTAGGAACTAATTACTTTGAACTAGATCCAACCATGGGAAACTAATCCATATAGTCAATTATTAAACTTTATATTACACATTGAGAGAGTTAATTTGGGGGATTAGTCATAGTAAAAATTATTCATAAGATATGTGTGAAAATGGGTTGTTCATTAATCCATATCAAGAAACACAAATGTCAACGAGGAGTACTAGGAGTCCACAAAGAAGTTAAAAAGTGCAAAAGGCAGATTTAAAAAAAATGGCCATAGAATCATTCTGTTGTGTTGTTTTACAAAATATAAAAGGCACGTTTCAGGCGCTGCAGAATCATTCTACATTCGTCAAAGAAGAAATGAAAGGAAGTGCATTGCTGAATGATTTTGTGAATCAAAATTAAAATCTCAAGGACAAAAAATAAAAATAAAAATAAATAAATAAAAATATCTAAACTTTAATTAATTAATTAATCAAAATTAATTAACTAAACTCTAGGAATCAAAATTAATTAAAAATCTCAAGGATAAAAAATAAATATAGAAAAGATCGCAAAGTGACTAGAATTGATCATGGCTAAAGTCAAATCTCCTTAGATTTCAGACGATCTTCTTCTTGATATGTGGAGCTGCTAATCTCAAACCTTGTCAAATTTTCCACTTAATGTTTGAATGCTATAGGAATGCTTGAAAATATATGGAACTTGTAAAGTTTCAAAACGGGAATTAGTTCGACTGTTGATTGTTTCCTCCAAGATTGAATGAATTTAGTTGATTGTGTGTTGCCAAAAAAATATGGAATGGATCTTTCTGCTGATTATTTGCCTTAAAATCTAAGATATATGCTCGATTGTCCTGCCAACCAGAGACAAAATGACCCTGCTAATTTTATGCCACTTACCAACAAAACGACATCTCAGGGCATTGCCATTTTTTTTGGCAGCACTTTTAATCCCTTAATTTTTATCTTGGATGTATGCTTCAAAAGAATAAAATGCCAAATAGAGATATGACCTCTGCAACCTATCCAATTCCAGTAGAAAGACTTACTAAGGGTAAGATTCTAGTATTGATGGGAATAAGAAGTAATTCCATCTCCCGATTTGTGATATAATCTTCCTCCCATAAGCTCTTGATAATTTCTTTCTGGAATGGGGAAAATTTGGCAGCTTACCTTTTTTTGCTTCAACAGATGCCTGGATAAATAATAAACCACTACTATGCCTCTTCGATTTTACTTTGTGGGCTTGAAATGGTAAGATCTCAGTCTCTCCTTTGAGCATTTTCCCCTTGGTGCCATTCCATTCAGTTTGACATTTAACAATCTGGAGGTGAGTAATGAAATTTTTTGGTTTTATAAGTTTATATAGTGCCAACAGGGAGGAGGCGAGTAATGAATGGCCTTACAGTTTTTGGAAGTGATTAAACCATAGCCTGGTTGTTGAATCACGAAACCCTTGTAAATCTATTGATGAAATCCTAATTTACCTTGCATGGATGGGTATATGAGAGCATGGATTTGAAGACTTTCAAATCAGAATTTTGTCCAAGAATCATCATGGCTAGATTGGTTCTCTTTAGGTCGACCATATGAGGTCTGTTTTTTCCCTGATATTACAAGGTATGCAATTTTTTTCCCTGAAATATGATGGGTTTGTCAACACGGCTAGATCCTGGAGAGGATGCCGTAGCCGTGGCCCCAACAACCATGGAAGATGGGTAACTGCAAGAATTTTATGAATTCTCTTCGAAAATTTTGAAGGCATGCAAAAATTTTCAGTTTTAGTGTTTGAACCCTTGCAAGATGAATAATGGATGCCTTACAGTTTTTGGAAGCAATTAAACCCTAGCCTGGAAATGATTAAACCATGGAGCATTTGCAATTTGATAAGTTCTATAAGCTTTCAGTAGGCTCTAGAAAAGCTTTGCTAAGCTATCAAGGGCTTGACCTTGGAAAAATTAGGATTCTAAGAATGATTATTTGAACTTTTTATTATTGAGCCTTCAATTAATTAAAGGTTGAATGAAGAACACTGTTTACAAGTGGGTTGAATATCAGGAAGGTGGAGTTTAATAATTAGTTTTTTGATCTTGCTAGAAAAAGGGCATTTTCAACAACTGCAATTATGATTTTATAACGATGCCACATATAAAATGTTCAAACCCTTGTCAAGTTTTTAATTTGTGATTCAAAATATTGCAAAACTGAAAAAATTATATGGAAAAATCTTTCAAAAAAATAATCTTAGGTTTTCCATTTCCACCATTTTTGCATTAAATGTTATTGTAGTTCTCATAGAGGGGTTTTCAAACAACAAAATATATACATCTATTCTTTTATCTGTTATATATGTTGTGGGTTCTTATCTGAATGTTGGTTGAATGATGAAGATATATGATGACACTGAAGAGGGAAGAAAGGTGTGCACATACTATCATCTGACAAAGATGCTAAGAATACTTGTTATTGATCCTATCATTCTAAAAAAATGCAAGCTTGGAATAACATGATTGATCCAGAGCGTTTGTTAGAGGTAACTTGAATTTATGCATAGTGAATATGAGGATAGTGTTGTGATGTAATGTTGGTTTAGGTTATCTAAGTTTGAAGTTTGTGATAAATGAAGTTTGAGCCTATTTAGTCAACCTACAAAGGCATTGTATACTAAGACAAGAAAACAAACATATTGGTAAATAATATTTGGACATTATAGTTGGGTGCATATATTCTCTTCAAAGAGGATTGCATATTCAAG
>ML791139.1:253225-267266 GCA_009831015.1 Picea engelmannii
CATCAACTACTACAAGATGCTCTACCTCCCTACAGAAAGCTGCATGAAGCTATATTTCAGCTCGAGTCACAACAAAAACGCTACATCCATCCCTATATGAGCCCTCCAAGGTCATCAATATCTCCAAAGGATCATTATAAAATCTATACCACCTCTACAAATGAGTGAACACCTAAATTTCAACACAAGGAAAACAATGGTACATCATCGAATCCAACTTCAGTTATTTCACTGAGTCAAATTCAAGCTCAAGATTTAATCATAATAACTATATAAAAACTATTGCATCAACTATTGAGGTGAACCTAGAATTTCCACTTTTAGGGGGTATCTAAAGTTGCAATTAAAATAATTAATATTTGGAAAGGTAAGCATCATCATATGAAGACAATTGGCAAGGTAATCAACAATGTATGAAGTTGGTATTAATTTCATCATGAGGACAATGTTAATAATTCAAAGAGTGCCAGGATTTCGGAAATTATTAAGAGAAGTAGCTCAAAGCTATCTAGACTCATCGTCTTTCAAGGACAAATGCATACATGCAAAAATGTGAAGACATCCTCTATGCTATATTCAAGTTTCATTGTAACCATATGAAACTCCTAATTCTATTACAATAGAGAAATATTTACAAGGAATATTGCAAGCTATAGAGTTGGGTTGCAAAAAAGATACATAGCTCCAAAGACCATAGTTGCTCAGATAAGGTTACACAAGCTACAAAGTTGCTTGTGTAAAAATATTGCATTTGAGGATGTTGTGTATTTAGTTTATGTAGTTGAGGTCAGAGGCCTACTTAGGAAGGATTGCAAGACTGGCCTAGAATTTGTTCATGTTAACAAAGTTGTTCATGATTGCAAAATTGAAAGTGAGGGTATTGATAACTAGACAAAACATGCAAGCCCTAGCTTCTAGGATCTTAGAAGCATTTGTTCTATCAACAAGGAAAGAATTAAAAGACATAGAAACAAGATGTTTTTCAAGTGATCATGACATTCATAAGCATATTTTATACAAAATTAAGATTGAAAAGCTTAAATTTTGGTGACCTTTTGATACACTATGGGAACCTTTTTGCTTTCCATGATTTTGGGAGTGCATCAAAGTTTGTGGAGTATATATTAGAAACCAATAATATAACACCTTAATTAAGGGTGATGAACCTAATATCAAAAAAAATTCAGGGATTCTGATGGGGTTTCCATGGGATAAATAAGATATATATCTAGTTCCTACATGAAGCAACAAAGGGCCCCATCTACAATACCAAAACTTGCAAAGCATACAAAAGACATGTTACAATTCTCTTATTTTGAGTTGATTTGATATATATATATATATATATATATATATATATATATATATATATATATATATATATATATATATATAATTTTCTCATTTCATATTCTATAGTCATCAACCCCTAGACTTGAGTTCAAATTCCTAATCCACTAATATCTTTCATCAACGTGGTCATTGAAAATCAAGCTAGTGGGGGAGAGATTCATGATATGATCCAAGTATACTCAAAGATCATGAATATAGTAAGCCATGATCAAAGTAAGTAATTCATTCACATCAAGGACACTTGACTGAAGATTGTTGCAAGGAACAAAGGAAAAGAAGCAGAGGAAGAATAAATTCAACACTCCAATTGTTCACATTTTTCTAAGTTTTTTGCAATGACAATGGTTTGATGTTTGGATTGTTATTTGTTTATTATTTTGAATCAAAATTTGAAATTTTTACAGGGTGTATAATACATCCTCCTATATATCCCCTAAAAAATTCATCGAAGGATATTGGTTTTAAGTGGGACAAAATATTTAAGTACAAACCAGTACAAGAGTATCCCACGAAACTCAGAAAACTAAGTGGTCTAGTGTTTTGATCGGTGCTCACTCATTACTTAGAATAAAACTATAAAATTTTTATATGGTTTAGAGGACATATCCCTATATCTCCCATAAAGATTGAATCAAAGGATTTTTTTTTAATTGGGACAAAACAAATTAATTACATACCTTTACAGGAGCAGTCCGGGAAACTTAGAAAAAAAATGAGTGGTCCAATGTTTTAATTAGTTATCACTCATGCCATGGAATCAAAGTTTGAATTTTTTCACATGATGTAAAGGACATATGTATCTATTTCATATGGAAATTTCATCAAGGGATATTGAGTTTGTGATTTTCAAAAAATTCAATTAGAGACCCTACTGGAGAAGTCAATAAAACTAAGGAAATTGGATTACAAATGCTTTAACGAATTTTCAAAGAGCTTCGGTTCTCCAAAAACTGAATGAAAGGAAAGGAATAAGATAACTAGAGGATCAAGCATGACAAAGATCCATTTTGATGGAATTTTTTTGTTTGACAAAGGTGTGCAAAACTTCTAGTTGGGGAGTAATGATGTGCCTCCAAATTCTCTATTTTATGGCCCATTATACATCTACATTCAATACATTATTTCCCATAATATAGAACCTTCATGAGAAACATTCATCCTTTTGATGATAAATATGACTTATTTTTATCTAATTATATGTGATTAACTTAATTCAAGTTGAAATGTGACATATGCTTGATCTTAAAGTGATTTATGAATTTTATTATTATTGCATATGTTGTATATGGAGACTACTGTGATCCCCAAAGGCTAAGTGGAGGAAATAAAATCACTAAGACAAGGTTGATCTCCCTAATTCATGGCTCTAGAAAAACTTGATGGTTACTAAGATTTCTAAGGGATCTTGCCCCTTCACCTTCTTTAGAAGACTGGAGTAATACCACAAAACAAGCTGCATGATTTTAGGAGATTTTGGGACAACCTCCATCAATCTAGAGATTGATTGGAAGGATCAGATAGGAATACTTTCATGTATAAGTGGAAGAATAATTGATGCTGTAAGTTAGTCTCTCCTTGAGGATTATCATTCATCTATTTTTGCTACTCTCAATTTGTAAATTCAAATTTGGAAGTAATAAAACTTTTGGTTCAAGTTTCTTGTTGTAAATAATGTTTTTATCTTGAAGGATTTAGCCCATTGCTTTCTTTAGGGTTTGAGCCTACTGTGAAGCTGCAATGGAGGACGTTGAATCCCCTCTACATATAAATTAGATGGAAGTTATTTTATTCTATTTCAAGAAATGTAGTTTTATTTTTTCATTTCCATTTATTAAATTCATGTAATTTCATTTCCAACATTCTTTTGCTTCCATGTATTTCCTTTACTACATTTACTTCATGGTTTGTCATTTCTTGTTGTTAGACTAGTTTAATTTCTACACATTTACTTTCTATTCATTTCCTTTCTGCACATTTACTTTATGGTCATTTTCTTTACTTCTCTCCCTTGCTTAGTATCTCAGCTCATCCTGTGACTTTGAGGTGATCCTTCCATGACACCGTTGGTTGATTAGGTATCATTATGATTAATTTCCGCTTCCTCTCTAAAAAAATTGGAAAACACTCCCCACACTCCGTGATCTTGATGCCATTGACTTTGGGTAGAATGAGTGTAGAGCCATCAATAGTGGAGAGTGAAGAAATATAAGTAAATAGGTAGAAATCGGGCATCCCTTCTTTCTTTTTTCTTTTTTTTTCCTTTGGATTGGCTTAGGTTACTACAACTTTACTTTCATAGAAATATTACTTCTTGGTTTTGGGATCCAACAACCTATATCAGCTCAGTTGGATTTGCAACCTTACATTCTTCTCCTTGTAGACTTGTACCCCAACTTTCAACCGATAGGATAAGTAGGGATTGGTCACTATACTGCTCGATCCCTTGGATTTTGTTTCGTAGTCCTTTCTTTCAATTAATTTATAGATTTCCTTGCAATTGAATTTTATGTTTCATTGTTCATTTTATTGTTTAGTTCTTGCATTCTTAGAATTAACATGTTTCATTCCTAGTAGATATTTGTACTAGTGTAGTTTGCACATACAATGCACAATACCTCATATGTTTGCACGAACCCTGGGTTGAAATATACATTGAGGAGTTCAAAATTATTGTCACAATTCTTTGGCCCATTAGATAGTATGTTATCTCTTAGAAGAGATGTTCCCACCATGTTCACTTTCCATCCATGTTCATTTAAAAAATCCCATGACAAGAGGATGAAACTGCATTTTATCATAATGCCAAAAATACCAAGGGGAAAAATCCCTAAAATACAAAAACCCTAACCCTAGGAGATAAAGTGGGAAAAAGAATGCAGGCCTAGGGGATCCTAGTTAGTACATCAATTTCCTAGGGATACAAAATTTGTTTTAGGAATGTTTTGGAACATTGAAAATCTTATTTTTAGATATAGATGTTTGGCAAGCCTAGATGCCATATAAATAGAGAGAGCATAAAAATAACCAAAAACACATGGGAAGGACCTAAAAAATGTGTCAAAATCTTAGAACATGAAAAACTATTATAATTTGACAAGGTTCTAGATCATTTATTGGATGATGGCAATCTCAAATGGCCACCTAGTTTTTTTTTTCAATTTGTATTAATCAAACACTTATTATGGAGGTTAAGAGATTAAGAGAATGACGTAACACCAAATTGAAGAAGGGTAATGATGATTCAAAGGAGTAACTTTCAAGGAGAGATGGTGAAATAAAATAGTTCCATGATCATATTGGGTCCATTTTTAGTGAATTCAATATTGCAAAAACATGTCTATATGAGGAAAAATCAAAGATCATAAATGAATAGATCACTAGGAGAGTTGAAGAGAAAATATATAAGAAGGTTGAAAAAAAATTAAATGGAGATGAATTCAAAGAAAAACCGCAAACAAAAATTGAAGAAAAACAAAAGAAAATGATGAATAGTATCATTTTTTAGATTCAAAAGGAGAAGGAACATGAGATAAAAGGTTACTAGAAAATACTTGAAAACGTCAAGCTCTAGATTGAGGGGGTATATACAAAATATGATAGTATTATATTCACAACATTGAGTACTATGGAAGATTGTTAGGTGATTTATATGTACTAAAAAAGACACTAAAATACCCTCAATTTAAATTGTCAACCCGGGGTAAGTAAACTTAGAGTTGTAGCAAAATATATGCCAAAGGTAGAAGGCTGGTAGGAGTATGGTCTAACTAATGAAGGTAGCTATCTAAGGTTGATCTATTTAAGCAAAACTATCGAATAAGAAAACCCTACTAAGCAATTGGAAACTAGGTAACTTAAGTATCTTTTGGCCAAGGATCAATGGATAGTTCCTAAGAAAGCAAGTAAAAACCCTATGTAAAGCAAACTAGTTCAACAATAAGCAATAAGCAACTATCTAAGCATATCAATAAGCAAATGATGAAAGCAAACTATTTTAACTTGTCAACCTACATTCAATGAGTAACTACCCTATGAAAGCAATTAAATAAGAAAGTAAGTAAAAACACCTATATAACCTATTAAAGCAAATATACAAGTAAGCAAAGACACCTAACTAATCTATTAAAGCAAAAGACAAGTAAGAAAAAACAACTATCTATCCTACTAAAGCAAATGAACAAGTAAGCAAAGACTTCTCATTGAACAACTATCTAGCCTAAGAGGCAAGTGGACTAAATGCCTAATGCAAAACTATTTCTAATGAGTGAAAGGAAATCTAAATGCTCAATGCAATGCATGAAAGGAAATCTAAATGCTCAATGCAATGCATGAAAGGAAATCTATTCTATTGAAAGCAAGGAGAACTAACAACTAAATGCTTTACCTTAATCTACGAAAACAAGAAACTATCTCTTCTAATCTCCAAAAGCAAGAAACTAGCTTTAATCTTATGACACTCAAATATAATGTTGGTGGTTGTGTGGATGCCTTTGGTGGTGACAGATGATATCTCAATGACACTTGACAACAAATGGCAATTCCAACGGTATAAAATCGACACTAATCTCAATGGCAAAATGAAAGGTATGGATTAAACAATCCAATGAAAACTTAGTCATAACAGAAATAATGTTAAATACCCTGCATATTCATGTGCAAACCATCAACAACATAACGAGATCATCATTATTTAACTAAGAAATTTAATTGCACTTTAATCTATGAAAAGAAATTGCGTAAAGGGAAACTGTGCTATGTCTACTTTAATTATTCAAACTATAATAAGGAAATGAATTAAAAACATAAATTTAAACTATGATATTAAAAAGTAAATTGACAATTACATCAACCAACAACTAAGCAAATGAAATCTATCTAAAACTGAAGTAAGCAACAACTGTAACTAAAAATTGAAATGAAATCTATCCATCCATCAAAATCCCTRWCAAAGAAAACCCAGATAAAATTCTATTTTATTCTAATTAAAAATTTTGTTTTAAGCTTATTTATAAAATTATGAAAGAAAGCATAATCTAACTTCTAACTTGCATATAGGGTTAGTCTAGGGATCTGTAGATCCATTCCTAATCTACGAAACTAATTCATGCTAACATAATCCATCACACTAATCTGCAAAAGAGCAATAAAACAATTAAATTACAACAAGCTAATTAACACAATAAAACATGCATGTACAGAAAATAAAAGAACAATTTAAATGATGAAATACATAAACAACACACAGAGAGTTACCAAACTGCTAGTGGGCCCCTGAGCAAGTCGTGGTCACTCTCTAAAAGCACACCACGAGCTTAACAAGGTGAATCCACCACTAAAGCTTGAAAACGTAGTTTTGGCACAATTTCGGCAATGTAAAATATCAAAATGGAGAAAAAACGAATTTGTCTCTAATACACAGGCTCTTCTACTTGGTTAACAATCTACTGAGCATCCTATTAGTATTTATAAGCTTACAACCCAACTGGTCGACCTCAGGAGGGTCAAACCACTTCTAATTTCGGCAAATTACAATAAATGATGCCCTAACTGACAAAACAGAGCAAGCCAATAATCACCTTCTTTGGACAACTGAATTCGAGTTTTCAGGAGCTTAGTAGCTGGAGGGGGCAAGGATAAACAAAACCCATGTGCCCAATTTGTCCATCACTGTCCGCCAATGCCATAACCGGCAACTCGCCTTGCGTTTTTGTGCAATACTAGGTGCTGGAATGAGTGTCGGATCGAGTGTCGGAACAAGTGCCGGAACGAGTGCCAGATCAAGTGCCGGAACCAGAAAATGGTGCGTTTTTGCCCTGTAACACCAGAAAAATGTGAATTAACTCTTGGAAGCATAAAAACATGATAAATTATACTTGATTCAATCATTAAACATGAGTTATACATACCTTATGGCGATCATACCGATTTACCAAAAAATTCTTCAAAAAGATCCTTTAAAATATGAAAACACGCATATGTACATATGGCAAAAGTGTATAATAACGTCATGAAAATGATCATATCTCAGGCCCAACAAAGATCAACAAAAAATTCTAGAGCATGTTATTGTACTAGAAATCAAGATTGATAATAAATCATTGGACAATGAATGATAACCGTCAAAAGTGGAATTCTATCAACGTTTGCAATAGCAAGAAAGTTTACAAGAAAGACAAGAAAGAAAGTTTGCAAGAAAGACAAGAAAGTGCACATTGATATTTCCACTTTTAAGGAAACATATGGAAAAGATAGAAGCATTCATGGAATTATAATTCAAGGAATGAGTATACAAAAATTACAACAAATTGGAAAAATTACAATGATTCATGGAATCAAAGGAAAAAACAACTATGTGACATTAAACTATAAAGGACTGACACCAAAGTTAACTAGAGATGGATGGGTAATTAAACATTGAGACAAGTTTAGAAAAATATGTCCTACTACTTTTTTATCATATAATTCTTCAAGAGAAAATCTCTTAAGGATGGAGGGAATGGTGTACACCTAGCACAACATGTACTATATGCATACCATAGGAAATGAATCTTCCATTGGGGCCCATGGATACATATATGATAGTTGAGAAATTTATGTTGATGTAATGGATAATTAAAGTCATTTAAAATGGTTACCCATGTTAATAGGTTCCCCTGATATTTTTTTTTTTTATGTTTGGGTGCATTGGTTAGAAAATATAGGGTTGGGGAACATTTCCTCTCCAAGGACTAGTGATTGATTATGAGATTGTAGCAAGTTTAGATTTGCAAATGGTAGGATTGGTTGAGATGCGATGGGAGAATACTGGTGTTTATAAAACTAATTTCCTCATAAAGAGGGAGCATTAACTTTTGGGGTTACTCTAAAAGTGTTTACACCATGCTTGGGGGTGCTTCATGTGATGTGGGGTGTATGATGTGTTGAATACCCTTGGAAACACACATTGGAGATATATTACTCATGGATTCATCTACCTTGACTTTATGATTATGTGATGCACTTCCTTAAGAGACTGGAGACTTATGTGGATTGGTAAAATTCTCCATGAGGTGAACACATGGTAATTGGTTACTTGCTTGGGAGGATGATCTATTTGGAGGAGGGGAATTGAATATCTAGGAGGAGGGCATTGAGCCCTAGGTAACATGGGAACACTTCGTTGCTTGCATGCAGGCTTCTACATGACTTGAGAATGCTTGGTGTGTTGGGGATTTTGTTTCATTAGTGAGAAAAAATCCCTTTGTTAAGCTAGTTTGTAAGCTAAAAAACATACAATGGTTAGTTGTGGAACAAGCACAAGAGTATTACTGTTGGAATACTAAGAGTTGGGGGGGGGGGGTTGAATCAGTATGATCATTTTTTACCACTTTTAACCACAATATATAAAATTCAGATTTATCAACGGTATATCATCAATGTATCATCAATATATCATGATAATATAAACATAAGCATCACATCACATCACATCAAATACACAGTACACCAAAATTTACATGGAAACCCAAATGGGAGAAAATCACAAAATTCTTTCTTATATATTGTTAAGCATACATTCATTGGAATCACCAACTTCCCAATTTTCTATATACAACTGGAAGGAGGATATGCCCCCCTATTTACAGGCTCCAACTTGAAGGAATATACAACTCCCTGAATTCTTTGGCTCCAACAAGAAGGAGGATACAACCCCCTAATTCTCAGGATCCCACTTGAAGGAAGATACAACCCCCTGAATTCTCTGGCTCTAATGAGAACGAGGCTACAACCCCCTGATTCTCAGGCTCCAACCTGAAGGAATCTCCAACTCCTTGTGTTCTTTGGCACCAACTGGAAGGAAGCTACAACCCTCTTTCCTTGCCCCGTCCTACCGCCCTGAAATATAAGTGTAGAACAATTGTCACTACCACAATCATTGCCACTGTCACTGTCGCTGCCACCGTCACTGTCACTGCCATTGTCACATCAACCTGTAACCCGTCACTGCTATTGTATCCAACCTGTCACATCAACATGTCACTAATAAACTTGTCTAACCTGTCACTGCCACCAATACTCAACCAGATCCTCTCATATGTATCATTCAACAAGGACACCTCTCAACTAGATGTCCAACATTACCAACACATGCCTCTACCAAGCATGAACCAAGATCACCAACATACCATCACAATATATGTATCTCAACCATGTACCAAAACATGTACCAAACCATCAACCTATGCTATACCAAGGATCAACCATGCACCACAAATTGTACCACAACAAGTGCATCAACCATGCACCAACATTTGTACCACAACAAGTGCATCAACCATGCACCAACACCTGTACCATGTACCTCAACCATCAACCATGTACATCAACACCATGCCAAGTACCAATCATGTACCATACCATGTATCAACCATGTACATCAACACCTGTACCATACCATGTACCAACAATGTATCTCAACCATATACCATATCACCCAATCATGCCATACACCATATACCATAGGATATACCAAGCAAGTATTATCAATGGTGTACCTCAACCAAGTACCAACATTACCAAGAGATGTATATCTTGCATGTGTTTCCATATACCAAGTGTATTACTTAACAATGTATCAATATCAATGATAGACCTCTAACATAGCAACCATACACCACATGCCAATGCTTCAAGAGTATACCAAAAACAAGCCTCACGCATGTACCATAGCATCATCAACATGTAGTAAAACCATATACCAAACAACCAAGAGTGTACTACTAACAATGTATCATATCATGTCCAATATGTACCATGCACCATCACTACCATGACATTCCGCAAGCATGTATCATACCATAACCAAGCATAAGCCTCAAGACTAACACATGAGCATACATGTAACCTGTAGCTGACATGTTGTACTTTAATATTGACATATAACTCTTCCAAATCCTTCAACATCCTGGTACCAACATTTGTACCAAATTTTCCGTAGCCTCGCAGTACTAAGACTCCCTGTCACATGGGGCCTCGTGTGACGTTCCCTAGGAAACCCACGGGGATGCCTCGCGGGACACTAGTTGTCTAACCCACAGGGGTCAACCAAACTAGGCTTTCCTCATATATTCTCTCTCTCCTCTGTAACCCTAAAACTCATGCACTTCTCACTTCTCTCTACCTTAGATTTCACTGTCACAAACTAGCCGAAAGATCACTTGCTCACAAGATAGATATTCAACGAAAGTGTGTGTGAATGTACTTATGAGAGACTCCTTAAGGTGTATTTATACATTTTTCTATGTAATATCTTTCCTTATTCTTAGGGATTATTAAATTTCTTGTTACAACCACTTTACCCATTCAATAATTGACTTGTAACCAATTAGGGGCTTCTTGACCATTCTTCAGGGATTACAACTTCACAAGGCTATAACTTCTGAACTGTGAGGACCACATGTCTTACCATCTATCACCGGAAACAACACGATGAGGACTATCCATCTATGAGTGTATTACTTGCATTTTCCCTTTCCTTCATTTCCATATTCCTCAACCAACTTTGGGTCCCACAACCACACCTTTGTGGCTTCATGTAGACTTCATCAAATACACCCATCACATCTGTTGACATCAACCACTCTGGTTGAAATCAATGACAACTAACTCACCATCAATCTCAATATCAATCTCAACTATGGGGTATCTCGAACGCTCCAAGGGTTGAAATAAAAGACAACCAACTGTCCAACAATATCCCCCATTGGAATTGATGGCAACACTCATACTCCAATACTCATGCTCCCGCTATGACCATTTATCCTCATCAATGTCTCTCTCTCTCCCCCTTTGACATCAATGGAAAAGGGTATCTCTCCTTGGGGCTGCTCCCCCTATCTTCATCTGTCTATTCTTTCACATGTTTATTCCTCATGTTTCTTTCCAAGTTCTTATTTTCTTTTGTTATCAATAACAAAGAGTGACTCCCTCTGAAAGTATACCTTTTCTAAAAAATGCGCTTAACTCATTCTTTCATTATCTTTCTCTTTCTCTCCCTTTGAAATCATGGGAAAAAGGATATCTCCCTCTATCGATATGTCTCCCCCTGTCTGCATGCTGCTAATATTTCTTTCTTGATCTCTTTCTCTGACGATTTCTCTTCCCTTGATTTCTTTGCAAGATGTCGTGTTGATCAATGTAGGGCTTCCTGTATATGTTTCCTTTCCTCTCTTTTAGTTCTACTTATTGTCCATTGGTGCTTCCTCTTTTAACTCTCTTACATATATAAAAAGCATTCAAAATTTCTTGACTTCAAATATTTATGGCCTGTTATGTTCAATGTTTAGACATCAATGACCATACTGTTCATAATTTCCCTTTGATGATGTAACTTTTGCTGAAGATATCTCTTTCCCTGTTCTGCTATGCCTTTCACTGCTTGTATTCTTGTGACCAACTGATTCCATTTGTCCATTGATTCCACTAATTCCAATTGTAGATATGCTCTGTCATATATCTATCTAGACCTGCCAATGATATAATATGTCTGTCCATATTTCATAAACTATCCAAAAATATTCTACTCAATCGTCCACAATGTTGACCCATCTGTCATTGTACTATCATAAAGGATTATTTGTTGTAACTAATCATCACATATTCCTGTTTCTCAGACTAACTCAAATATGTCCACTAATCTGCAATACATACTTGAACTTGTAATGAATATATCCATTCCTGGAAAGTGTGTCAATGTTATTCCTCTGATATCTGCATGGGAACACAACTTCTCAATCGATCAATCTGTCATTCTATACTTATGCTATCTAAAAGCTATGAATATTTCCCTTTAAACACTTCAAGCTTCTCTAAGTATGGTTCTATGATCTGTAGTAGCTACTGCACTAACTCCCCCTGTTCAATATTCATATTTATTGGGAGTCTCCAAGCTAGATGGCTTAGAAAAATACCCGCTCTGATGCAAAGTAATCTTCCTCTTCATCTGTAGACTCATCATCTAACTTATTCCTTTTTGATTATGGATTCATTATGATCTTACACTACAATTCCTAAGAGTACAATCTCTTGGAACTATTCTTTATTCACCCGCTCTTCTTTTCTTTCTTGCACTACTGCAAATCCTATAATCTCTGGGACCTGTTCTTTACTCACATGCTCTTCTCGTCTTTCTTTTCTTCTCCAAACCTTCGAGTATCTGACATCGGTGTTTTATTTCATGGAAGGCTCTATCATGCTTCTACAATTCCAAGCTATGTGACCATAATTGTGGCATTTGTAACATTCATTTTTATGTGGGGTCACATAAACATTTCTTTCTTGATCATTTCTTTCATAAGCCCTGCAATCTACAACTTTATGTCCAAAGTTAGTACAATTAAAAAAATGACCATAACATAAATTTACATACCTGGGAGTTAATGATCTTCTTTATGGTGTAGTCCTTCTGAATTACTACCTTGGCTGATCATGATCATGATTGAAGATTCTTTGCTTCTTGAATGTGGAAGGTCTTGTTGAAGATGTATCTCTATTATACTCATTCTTCTTTGATTATTGTTGACCATGATTTTTTCCCTTGAGTACTTCTGCATAACTCTTTCTCTTTTCTTCATTCTTCCTTTCTGGAAACCTAGAGTCCTTCTCTTCAACTTTATTTACTGATGATGTGGATATTTCTCTCTCTTCAACGTTCTTGTTGAGAATGACGATTTTAACTTTGAATGTGACAAATTCTTCTTCAAGCTTCTCAAATTCTTCTTCTTTCTTCATCATATCGATCTTCATGACTTCTTTCGTTCTCTTTGCTTCTTCAAGTTGGGTTTTCAAAGTGATCATTTCCTTCTCAAGTATTCTTTCTTCTTGACTAAATTCTGCTTCAACTTTGTTTAATTTTTCTGATCTTTCCTTGAGATGAAATGTCAAAATATTCTCTCTTTTCTCTACTTCCTTTCTTTGT
This sequence comes from Picea engelmannii, assembly GCA_009831015.1. Taxonomy (NCBI): domain Eukaryota; kingdom Viridiplantae; phylum Streptophyta; class Pinopsida; order Pinales; family Pinaceae; genus Picea; species Picea engelmannii. The sequence continues at coordinate 266,535 of ML791139.1, forward strand.
GCTACTATTTCGGATTCCAAACACTTCTTTTCTTCCATCTGAATTTTGTATGTTTCTTGAATCCTTCTGGATTCTTCCAGCTGAGCTTTTAGATTCATAATGACATGTTGGGATTCTTTGGAACTTTCTTGAGAATCCATCTTGACTAATTGTTCCTCAAGAGACTTGTTTTTCTTCCTTTCTTTCGTCAATTCGTCTAAATTACTGATTAATTATGCTTCAAGGTCTACTATGATTTCCTCAAAATCTTCTTCTTCTGAATATGTCGGACATGATGAGCATCTTTCTTCTTGTTCTGTTCTTGCATATTCTTTATCATTCTCTGGATTTGTGATGGAAGACTTCTCAAAGTAGATATTATGTATCTTATCTCAAAGTTCTTTCGTTGACGAACATTTTCCCACTTTCTCTCTTACCGGATCAGGTAATCCTTCCCAGATAAAATCCATTGTTATTTTGTTGTTTCTTTTCAATTCCTTCTTGGCTGCAGTCTTTGGTTACTTTGTAGTGATGTATCCTATAAAAATTGAGTACCAAAGATCATACCCTTGTGCTCTTGAAAATTATTTCAACATGGTTTTCCACACCATATAGCTCATACCGTTTTGACCATAAAAATGTGGTATTCCATTCTTATACAAACTATTTCTCTCGATTATCTTCCTTCTAGTGGTTAAACTGTTTCCTGAAAGAACTTGCTCTGATACCAATTGTTGGAATACTGGGAGAGGG
>ML791140.1:8769-20398 GCA_009831015.1 Picea engelmannii
AGAGACAAATCTTTCCCAAGGAAATCCATATAGGGTAAAAACCTCTTTTTCTTTATATGATAAGTAATAGTTACATTCTTTACATTATCATACATATGAGTACCAACTCATAATGAGGCTACAACCTCAGTTTTGCAAGATGCTACTTGCTGAGAGCACCAACTCTCTGTTTTCTCTAGCACCCACTAGAAGGAAGCACCAACTCCCTAATTTCTTTAGCACCAACTAGAAGGAAGCACCAACTCCCTGTGTTCAAGCACCCACTTGAACATCTGAGGACACCAGTCCTCCCTAGCACCTCCCAACCACCCTAAATTATAAATTCTTTGTTGCTAAAACTTATTACAGCGATACAAAGTTATTCAATGGCTTACTAGCCTTGTCGTTTTTCTGTTACACTGCTCTGCCCTGTCTGCATCAATGTCTTATACACACCCCTTGCACTTTTTGTTCTTCTTCCTTTTATGTTCTATGCGCCATATCCTTTCAATGCAACATTTCTCTACTGTGCATTTCTACTCCTGCGCTCTGCGTCCTTGCATACCCCTGAATTCTCCTGCACAATGACAACATGTATCTCTTCTTAGTTTCACATTCTTATAGTCTCTTTGCTCTTTGTGCATGCAATATTCACAATGCCTCTACATGCTCACTCCACGCCAAATTCCTCCACATCTCAAGTTCTCTACCTCATCATCATTGTGACTCTTTAACTTCTTCGATAGTTTTTTCCACACGTTCAGCATCACTGGGTGTTATGTCTCAACTTCTCTAGAAATTGAGGCTCTTCGTCCTCTCTGTCTTTGACAAGCTTATTCTTTCTATTTTCAACTATAGACTTCAATGCTCATCCACCTGTCAATCCCTCTAAGAGTTGTCTTCCTTCATTGGATGAATCTTGGAGACTCTTCATCTCCTCTGGCGATCACACAGAGTCTCTTCGAATCCTTTGGCAAAAATCATCAATAGTTTCCAGTAGTTAGACTGTGAGGGGCAACATTAGCCCTCTAATCGTGATTAGATTTACCAACACCATTGGATTAACTCTATCTTTATTTATTCGTTTCGCATTTTCACAAATTGGGGATTCACTGATGAGACATATTCACTCTCCATGTCGCAAGCTTCGAAAAGGAGCTTGGCTTCTCTAGCTCCCTCCTTCATCTTCCGCCAATGTGACCAATGGCTGCAACCACAGGTTGAGCCAAAACGTGTTTCGCATTTCGGCATTTTAGGGTTTTGACACTCCTATGGTAGAGTCTCTTGACACTCCATGTCCCGATATTTGAAGCTCTGAAATGGAGTCGGATCAACAGTCCACACTCTAAGTGATTTGACAGTCCTGAGCTCTTCATGATTTCGTATATCACGATATCGGGGTTCACGACTTCGGGACTCCTATGGTAGGAATTCTTGCCTCTCCAAATTGCGATTCGTGAAACTCCAAAATGGAGTCGGATCGATGGTCTAGATCACACCTTGATCTGATGGCTACAATTAAATCGAGATTTCAGCATTCATGTGGTGAATGTTCTTATGCATATCCAACTCCTCATTTCTGAAACTCCGAAGTGATGTAAACCTGCTGATGTCACACGTGTCGAATAACTGCCATGTGTCACTCTGATTCGTGACTTACATGTGCCTGAAATGTTGAATCAGTTTGACACTTGTCATTGCCTGGTTGTGCCACGTGTTCTTAGCTGACGTGGTTTGCTAACGTGAGTCGAATCAACGATCCAGATGTGATCTTGATTCAACGGCTCAGATCATATCGTGATTTTGCATATCGCGATTTTGGCAATCCTATGGTATTGTTTCTTGCCTCTCCAAGTCGCGATTCGCAAAACTCCGAGATAGAGCTGAGATCAATGGTCCACCATCTCGATGAATCTACGGTCCAAATCTCATCGTGAATTTGCATCTCATGATTCCTTCGATGGAGGTTCTTGTCAGTCCAAGTCGCAATAGGTGAAACTCCAATATTGAGCTTAGATCGACGGTCTAGAATCATGGTGTATTGATGGTCTAGATCTTCTCGCGATTTTGCCACTTTGCAATTTTTCCACTTCACGATTTCATCACTTCATTCTCTTTAATGAATGTGCAGGTTCTCCCTGATCCAACGATGTTCGGATCTTACGCTCAGATATGATGCCTGAGATCTGTCCTCCTCTTTTGTGTGTTCTTTTTGTCTACATTTAAATCTGACGGCCATTGGGAAGTCAGGATAGGATCCAATGATCACTGACGCTTCTCCTCCCGAGCTTACGCATCCTCCTTACTTGGAAGAATTTCTAAGTGTCAAGGGCCTCGACCTTTGATCTTCCTGACACTATTTCTCTTAAGCTTTGGCAATGGGTTAACCTCATTTCTGGTGCGCACCTACGCACTGCGTTCGAATCTGTGCTAATTCCTCCTTAGCTTACTTTGTACTTGTTTTCCTTCATTGCATACTCTGATCTTGCCATAAATGACAAGCAAACACTGCCTGTAAAACATGCCAACAATCTCCCCCTTTGGCATTGATGGCAACAAAGGCACCTAGATGCGCCCAAATTCTTTTCTCCCCCTTTGACATCAATGCCAATGAAGAGACATGCCCCCCCTGTGCCGTTGCATTAGTTTTAGGAGGTATCAGATATGAAACCAATATAGGACTCCCCCTAACAGGATGGACTCTTTTAGATGTGAGACGGGATGACACCTAGCTTCTATCTGAGATATTCAAATGGTGTATTTGCTAGAGGTTTAGTAAAGATGTCTGCAATTTGTTCTGTAGTGGGAATGTAATTGACCTGAACAATCTGATTGGTGACCTGCTCTCTCAGAAAATGATATTTTATGGGAATATGCTTGGTCTTGGAGTGGAAGACAGGATTTTTAGACACACTGATGGCACTAGTGTTATCACAATGAATTGGGATCGATGTAGTGTATTTTACCTCCAAGTCTGCAAGTGTCTGAATCATCCATAATACCTGAGTGCAATATGTAGCAACAACAATGTACTCTGCCTTTGTGGTTGATAAAGAAATGGAGCCTTGTTTTTTTTACTAAGCCATGCTACTAAAGAATCACCCAGGAAGAATGTTCCTCCACTGGTGCTTTTTCTCTTATCAACATAGTTTGCTCAATTTGCATCTGAGTAAGCAATTAACTGGAAATTCTGATTTCTGGGATACCACAGACCATAAGTCATTGTTTCTTTTAAATACATGAATATCCTTTTGACATCTTGCAAATGACTCTGTTTAGGTGTATCCTGATATCTTCCTACCATTCCTACAACATGCATTATGTCTGGGCGAGATGTTGTGATGTACAACAGGCTGCCTATCATTGATCAATATGAGCTTTGATCAACATTAGGTGAATCATCATCCTTGCTTAATTTACATCCAGTGACCATAGGTGTACCCATAGGTTTAGAATCTTCCATTTGAAACCTTTTCAACATTTCTCTTAGATATTTTTCTTGAGAAATGAACATCCCTTCGGACCTCTGAGTAATTTGTAGACCAAGAAAAAATGACAGTTCTCCTATCATAGACATTTCAAATTCAAACTCCATGGCAGAATAAAACCATTGTACTAATGAATCCTTATTACATCCAAAGATGATGTCATCTACATAGACCAATACAATGAGAAAATTATTATTCTCTATTTTAATATACAGATTGTTGTTAGATGTTTCTCTCTTGAAACCTTTGTCTTTGAGATACGTATCTAGTCTGTGATACCAGGCTAGAGGGGCTTGTTTTAAACCATATAAATATTTATTTAGCTTGCATACTAAGTCAGGGTTATCAGACAGTTTGAAACCCTCTGGTTGTTCCATATAGACTTCTTCACTTAAATCTCCATTTAGAAAGGATGACTTGACATCCATTTGGTAGACTTTAAACCTTTTATGACAAGCATAGGCAAGAAACATTCTGATAGCTTTTAATCTTGCTACGGACGCAAATGTTTCACCAAAATCCAGTCCTTCTATCTGAGCATAGCCTTTGCAGACTAACCTTTCTTTGTTTCTGATAACTTGTCCTTGCTCGTTCAACTTATTCTTAAAGATCCATTTGGAGCCAATGACGTTTTTTCCTTCAGGTCTTTGAACCATCTCCCACGTATTGTTTTTCTCAATCTGATCAAGTTCATCATTCATTGCTTTAATCCAGTGATCATCTTTGCTGGCTTCATTGAAATTCTTGGGTTCCAGCATGGATATGAAAGATATATGAGATTGTTCGATGGTTTTGATTAATATTCTCCTATTTTGTACACCTTTGTCTTTTTCTCCAATTATCTGACTTGCGGGATGATTCTTTTGAATGATTCTGGAGGAGGAATTTGAAGTTGACTACTGATTTGAGTCTGTCTGAGTGTCTGAGTCTTCATCTGATTCAGAGTCTTCATTTTCTGATTCTTGGACCTGTTCATCTTCAGCTTTAGTTGTGTCTTCTATAGAAGACTCATTACTGTATACCTCTCTTGTTGGGATTCCTTCATCAATTTTTGCATAAATACAGTGAACCATTTTATGCCTCTTATTATAGCATCTATATCCTTTATTGTTTGTATCATACTCTAAGAAGACACCTTCATCAGCCCTGTCATCATATTTGTCGAGGTTCTCATTATTATTCTTTATGTAGCATTTACTCCCAAAGACTCTGAAGTGTTTGATTGAGGCAGGTCTTCCAAACCATAATTCATAAGGTGTCTTGTCACTTTGTGGTCTAAGGTGGGATTTGTTAAGCACATGTACTGCTGTGTGTATTGCTTCTACCTAGTAGGTTTGACCAATGTTCTTCTCATTCATCATTGACCTGGCCATTTCCTGCACTGTTCTGTTTTGCCTCTCAACAACTCCATTTTGTTGTGGAGTTCTTGGGATTGTGTATTCTCTCTTGATCCCATGTTCATCACAAAATTCCTTGAATTCTCTTGACATAAACTATCCTCCCTGATCTGATCTTACTGCCTTTAACCTCTTGCTTGTTTGTGTCTCTGTTAAAGTCTTAACTATTTTAAACTTCTCAAATGCTTCAACTTTTTCTTTGAGAAAGGCAACCCAAGTAAGTCTGGAGTAATAATCGATAATCAACATGAAGTAGTTTTATTTCCCTGTGCCTTCCTGTATTGATGGTCTACATAAATCCATATGAACTAGTTGGAGTGGTTTCTCTGTTTAAGTAAATCTCTTGGACTTAAACTGTGTCCTGTTTTGCTTCCCTACTTGACAAGGTTTACACATTGAATCTTGGGGCTTTGATATTCTCGGAAGATCTTTTACTGCCTCAAGATTTTTGAGTTTGATTAAGTGGTCAAAGTTTAGATGACCAAGTCTCCTATGCCATAACCATCTTTCATCATGTTTTCTTAGATGACATTCTTCTCTATTTTCTTTTAGCATATATACATTATTCTTTGTCCTTATGCCTTTGGCCACCACTTGTCTTGAGTTTATAGACTTTATCTTGCAGTCCTTGGACGTGAACAACACTTCACATCCTCTGTCACACATTTGACTTACACTAAGCAGATTATGTTTCATCCCATCCACAAGTAGAACATCTTGGGCTTTTCCTTTTTCATTACTTAAGCTCACCATCCCTTTGCCCTTTATTTTCCCTGGAGCATCATTTCCAAAGGTTACATTTCCTGATTTTCTTTCACTTAGAGATAGAAAATTGCCTTTGTTTCCCATCATGTATTTAGAGCATCCACTGTCTATATACCAAGGGTTCATTTTTCTTTGAGCGGACAACACTAATCCACACTTGTCACTTTCCTTCTTCTTCCAAAACTTGACATTTTCAGCAGGAGATTTCGAATGTGGTTCATATTCCCTTAAACGATAGTCAATAGATTTGTGTCCATAGTTATGATAGATGTAGAATTCAATCTCATTGTTCAACAGGTCAAACTTATTGGTGCAGCGTTGTCTACTCATTGACTGTTGATTATTTCTTAACCTCTTTGATTGCATGTCCCTGGACTTAATTTGGCAATTGGAAATGAGTGAAGGTTTGTTACTTGGTTGCATCATTCTTTGTTGTGGAAAGTATTTATTCCTTTCAAATATTAATTGCTCATGTTTAAATCTTAAGGAACAATTTACAGCTTTGTGACCAAAGTTAACACAGTAGAAACAATAGCCAGAGAAGAATTCTTTGTACCTGGAAAATGGTTGTCTTCTTTGAGCAAATCGATTTCTTCTAGACTAATGATGTTGTTCAACAGTGCGCACATTACTTATTTGTTCTACAGATTCAGATCTGACATCTTTTACCTTACTCGACTTGGGTGGCTGATTGTCTTCCTTTGTTTCTGTAGGATTGTTATTGTCATTGGTTGAACTTTTGACAAACTTGATGGGTTCTTCATCTCCTAGCTTACCACTGCTTGATCCCTCTTCATACCCCAAGCCAATTTTCATCTTTGGATTCCTTTGCTAATTCAGAATGGTGGCGAATCCTTCTGAGGATTTGATACTTGACATATTTTGATTATACAAGGCTTGAAACTTCTCCATTTATTTCCTCATTTTCACTACTTCTTGTTCTAATGCTTCACATATTGCCTTCTTTTCTGATAGTTGTTGTTTCAGAATCTCTTCGATTTTCTTTGCCTCTTCCAATTCTACTTTTAGTAGGACAAGTTCTTCATCAGGTTCTTTACTGTCTTTCTCGAACTGTATCAAAAATTTTCTTTGCTTTCTGTTCTTGATTCTTAGTCTGTCAATCTCTTCCAATGCACTGATCAGTTCTCCTCCATGTCAACCATAGCTTCTTCTTCATTAACATCACTCCCTGTGCTATTATTTTCATAGTCCTCTTTTTCCATAAGTATGAAGTCATTTAGTTTATCTTCAATAGATGAATCATTGTCTTCATCATCTGAAGGATCATCATCATTGTTTACGCAAAGACTTTTCTTCTTAAAGTTATTATTTTTAAAGAAGTTTCTGTGTTTGTATTTCTCCTCATCATCACAAGTCTGATCCTTTCCTTTGTGGGGACATTTATTTGCAAAATGACCTATCCTACCATAGTTAAAGCATTTGAAAGGCAGTTTACCTTTGTATTTTCCTGATCCCTTCTTCAGTCTCTTCACAAATTTTTCTTCAATTTCATCGGGCTCAGAATCCTCATTCTTGTTTGCTTTAAATGATGTTTCTCTGGAGGTGGGTTTATCTTTAACTATTCTCATTTCATATGCAGTCAATGTTCCTAGAAGTTGATCAAACTGCAAGGTTTTTAGATCATTAAGTTCTTCTATAGCAGAGATCTTCGGGTTGAACCTATTTGGGAGAGATCTCAAGATTTTTTGAACTAAAGAAGGTTCACCAATTGTTTCACCAAGTTCCTTCATTGCATTTACCATTTCTTCTACTCTTAGAAATATTTTTCCAACAGTTTCATCTTCCTTCATCTTCAACTGTTCAAACTGTATTCTGTAGGTTTGAAGCTTTGCATCCTTTACCTTCTCATTACCCTCATGACTGCTAATGATTTTGTCCCACATTTCTTTGGCAGTTCCTAGGTGCATAACTTTTACGAATTCTGCTTCTGCAAGCCCACTCAAGATAGCATTCATAGCCTTAGTGTTGAAGCTAAATTCTAGTTTGCCATCCTTATTAGCTAGCACAACTGGCTTTACATAACCAGTATCTACCACATCCCAGACATCTTCACCTAACGACATTATGTAGGTTCTCATTCTAACTTTCCATAAGGCAAAGTTTGTTCCATTGAATAGAGGGGCCTTATTGGTTGAATTTACTTCATGGCTTGACATGTTTAAGCTCTAGGATCTACCCTTAGATAAAAGGGGTTGGATTTGATACCAATTGTTGCACAACTGAGAGGGGGGGGGGTGAATCAGTTGTTACCGTGCTTAAACAATTATGCTTCTTTTAAAAACTTTTCAAGGCATTCAATGATGATGACAATAATGCAGGGAAATAAACAATGGCACAGTCAACATTAGTCACATATATGAGAAACACAGAAACAGATAATTCCCGAGGAAACCCATACAGGGTAAAAACCTCTTTTTCTTTATATGATAAGTAACAGTTACATTCTTTACATTATCTTACATATGAGCACCAACTCATAATGAGGCTACAACCTCATTTTTGCAAGCTGTTACTTATTGAGAGCACCAACTCTCTGTTTTCTCTAGAACCCACTAGAAGGAAGCACCAACTCCCTGTGTTCAAGCACCCACTTGAACATATGAGGACACCAGTCCTCCATAGAGCCTCCCAACCACCTTGAATTATAAGTTCTTTGTTACTAAAACTTATTACAACGATATAAAGTTATTCAATGGCTTACCAGCCTTGTCGTTGTTTTGTTACACTGCTCTGCCCTATCTGCATCAGTGTCTTCTACACACCCCTTGCACTTTCTGTTCTTCTGCCTTTTATTCTCTATGTGCCATATCCTTTCAATGCAACATTCCTCTACTGTGCATTTTTTCTCCTGTGCTCTACATCCTTGCACACCCCTGAATTCTCCTGCACAACGACAACACGTATCTCTTCTTAGTTTCACATTCTTATAGTCTCTGTGCTCTTTGTGCATGCAATATTTGCAATGCCTCTACATGCTCACTCCGCACCAAATTCCTCCACATCTCAAGTGCTCTACCTCATCATCATTGTGACTCTTCAACTTCTTCGACAGTTTTTTCCACGCGTTCAACATCACTAGGTGTTCTGTCTCAACTTCTCTGGTAGTTGAGGCTCTTCGTCCTCTCTGTCTTCGATGCGCTTATTCTTTCTATTTTTAGCTACAGACTTCAATGCTCATCCACCTGTCAATCCCTCTAAGAGTTGTCTTCCTTCACTGGATGAAGCTTGGAGACTCTTCATCTCCTCTAGCGATCACATAGAGTCTCTTCGAATCCTTTGGCATAAATCATCAATGGTTTCCAACAGTTAGACTACGAGGGGAAACATTATCCCTTTGATTGTGATCAGATTTACTAGCACTGTTGGATTAACTCTATAATTATTTATTCATTTCACATTTTCGCAAATTGGGGATTCGCCGGTGAGACATATTGACTCTCCATGTCGCGAGCTCTGAAAAGGATCTTGGCTGCTCTAGCTCCCTCCTTCATATTCCACCGATGTGACCAATGGATATGACCACAGGTTGAGCCAAAACGTGTTTCACATTTCAACACTCCTATGCTAGAGTCTCTTGACGCTCCATGTCCTGATATCCAAAGCTCCGAAATGGAGTCAGATCAATCGTCCACACTCTAAGTGATTCGACAGTCCTGATCACTTCATGATTTTTTATATTGCGATATCGGGGTTCATGATTTTGGGACTCCTATGGTAGGAGTTCTTGCCTCTCCAAATTGTGATTCCCAAAACTCTGAAATGGAGTCGAATCGACGGTCCAGATCGCACCTTGATCTGACGGCTACAATTAAATCGTGATTTCGCATATCGCGATTTCAACATTCCTGTGGTGAATGTTCTTATGAATATACAACTCCTCATTTATGAAACTCCGAAGTGATGTAAACCTACTAAAATCACACGTGTCAAATAACTACCACGTGTAACTCAGATTCGTGACTTACATGTGCCTGAAATGTTGAATCAATTTGACACTTGTCATTGCTTGGTTGTGCCATGTGTTCTTAGCTGACGTGGTTTGCTAACGTGAGTCAGATCGACGGTTCATATGTGATCTTGATTCAACAGCTGAGATCATATCGCGATTTCGACAATCCTATGGTATTGTTTCTTACCTCTCCAAGTCGCGATTTGTGAAACTTCGAGATAGAGCTGAGATCAACGGTCCACCATCTCGATGAATCTACGATCCAGATCTCATCGTGAATTTGCATCTTGCGATTCCTTCAATGGAGGTTCTTGTCACTCCAATTCATGATAGGTGAAACTCCGAGATTGAGCTTAGATAAACAGTCCAAAATATTGGTGTATTAATGGTCTAGATATTCTTGTGATTTTGCCCCTTCGTGATTTCGTCACTTCGTGCTCTTTAATGAACCTGCAGGTTCTCCCTGATCAAACGATGGTCGGATCTTATGCTCAGATATGATGCCTGAGATCTGTCCTCCTCTTCTGCACGTTCTTTTTGTCTACATTCAAATCTGACGACCATCGGGAAGTTAGGATAGAATCCAATGATCACTGACGATTCTCCTCCCGAGCTTACGCATCCTCCTTACTTGGAAGAATTTCTAAGTGTCAAGGGCCTTGACCTTTGATCCTCTTGACGCTATTTCTCTTGAGATTTGGCAATGGGTTAACCTCATTCCTGGTGTGCACCTACGCACTACATTCGACTCTGTGCTAATTCCTCCTGAGCTTACTTTGTCCTTGTTTTGCCTTTGCTGCATACTCTGATCTTGCCATCAACCACAAGCAAAAGCTGCCTTTAAAATGTGCCAACATCTTCCTCAATTTCTACTAAAGCTTTCTTTAAGGGAGAAGATTCCTCTTCCTCTGCCACATGTGCTTGATACTTTCTTTTCCCTTTTCCTCTGGTTCTGGTGCACTCACTCTAACACGTTCTCATCTAGAATCATCTGCAACCTATGCTTCCAAGATCTAAAGTTTCTAGATCCTTCTAGCCTATCTTCTACCCTCATACTGGTAGCCATTATTTCTTACAGTAGAAACCCTAGCCCTTTGGGCTATAGAAATAATAAAAAATCAAATTTCTTGGATAGGAAAACTAAACTCACCAAAATGTGAATTGGAATGAGGCGAGTATGATGGTATAGTTAGTTTATGAAAATTCCAAATTTTATCCCTTGAAACTAAGCTTGTGGAAATCTGGACTGGTACTTCTGGTACTGGTTCTGGTTTCCTGGTTTTCTGGTACTTCTAGTTTTCTAGTACCAGTGAAAACTAGGGTTTCACTTTTCAGGATTTTTGTCCACTAAAAAGGTGTGATAAAGGTGCCAATGAGTTCCTTAGGCTAGGGCACTCTTTTATAGATTATCTTTGGGTTGAAATTCCTCTTTAATAAAAATCCCTAATTTTCTTGTACGACAACAGTGACATTTTTCTTTTTATGTGAAAGATGCTCTCTTTAGCTTACCTCTAATACCATGTTAAAGTTTCTTGTTTAATATGTTATTATTAATCTTCATTATATAAAAAACATAATAAGGATCTTACTGAAAGAAACACAATCATAGAGTACACAAGCATTTGTCCTGGGAAACCCTCAAGGGGAAGAAAACCTAGAAAAAATTCTTTAATATAGATTCAATAACCAAGTACAGTGTCTCTCACAAGAGATATATCACCAAACAGAAGATACACAAGAAACCCTAACTAGAACAGAGTAGTGCACCACTTAGACCAATATAGTCCTTCACCAAAATAACCAAAACCCTTTACTGAGATACTCTTCCTTGTAGTTGTGTCACTCTTAAACTTGTACACTTGATAGAAAGAGCTTTATGGGTGTTTGTACAAATGAGTTTCTAGGCCTCTTATAAATACAAGTTGTTCCCCCCCCAACAATTAGGTCAGGGCCGACCTCTCCACTTTACCTTTTTAATTTACATTTTTCTTGTCTAGGCACAATAGGGTCGACTTGTCAATATATATATA
>ML791140.1:34886-49045 GCA_009831015.1 Picea engelmannii
TAGTACTGCCATGGGCCCCCCTCCTATCATGTCACCTCCTGTGTCATCTTCCTCCTCTGCCATCTATCCCGCTCCTTTCCACATTGTCCCACCATAAGTGAGGTATCTCCCCTCTACCAACCATATCCCGTCACCTTCTCCTTTTTCATGTATCCTCCTTCTTTCCATTTGTCTCACCCCTGTCGCCTCCTTGGTCGTTTCCCTTCCCCTTTCCATGTTGAGCATGCCAAATCACTCATGCCTGATCATCATTCATGCACCATGATGTTCACTCTCCATCGCCCCTACCTACGAATCTCTCCAAATAGATGGTTGGCATATACAGGTGGCACCGTAAAAAGACCTCCATGTCTCAAAAGAGTAGATTTGACCAAGGTTGTTCCTGATCCCAAGGAAGTAGTTATTGAAGTTGTTGTGGGTGGTTAGACATCGTTTCCACTATAAATGGAAAGTCTGGCAAAGGATTAAAGACATGTCGATTCATTTGTAGATCCGTTAGAAGTTCGATTGCGTCTGTCATAGGTGCATGATAGTTCAGAGACTGCATGCGGAGTCTACCAGTAGACATGCAGACATAATGTTTTTAATGCAATGTCTCATTTTCACTGTTGTTGTTTTTCTTTGAGTATATATAGGAAATTTTTCCATTTTCAAAGTGTCGATGGTTGAGCTAGGCTCCCAATTGTAAGTTTTGATGAAGCACTGGTCACTCTGGTTATGTATTGGCATTTGAGACTTCTTGCCTTATGAATGTCAGCCTCTTTCCATCTCTTTGTTTACACTGTGTTAAGACAACTAAGAATTGGAGGATCCAGATGAGTTGTGTTGTTATAGGATGATTTAGGTTGGATCACTGTAATAGTTGCATTATTTCTAATCGGTCCTTGTATTTTATCAACACTGAATGACTCAAAATTGGAGGATCTAGTCGAGTCACCTTTCAGTTCCTTGAAACTCTGGACCAAGAGGATCTTGTCTTATGAGTTTTTCCTCCTCAAGTTGTCGAAAGTTCTGATGCCCTAAGCAGTCTTGTTCACTTCTCCTATCAAGTCTTCCATCTACCCATATTATAATCAACTTACTGACGGAAGTTGGATCAAGACCTCACCTGTTTTCTACATACCAGACCTAGTTTTCTGAGTTAAAACGATGTTTTTCTAGGTCTCTATCCATTTGAGCACCCCCATTAAATTATTTGTGACATAAAACTGATGGGAGTTGGGCTTTGCTTCTACTACAATCCAGGAGTGACTTCTAACGCCAACATTTCTGGCATCGTTTCCAGGGACGAAGTTGAATATTTTCCTCAGGATTGAACGACAATGATTAATTGATTATGAAGGTGCATCAGATATCAAAATTATTGAGATTGTTACTGTGCACCTGGTGACTCCATTGACGTGACTCCACTGGGGACTCCATTGATGCGAACCCACAAGTGACTCCATTGTTTCAGTCGTCGCTTCTAGAGGCAGACATACAAGGTCTACTCCTCAGTTGTCGTTAGCGCCACCTAAAGCTAACCCAGAAAATATTATTAGAAAGGGAAAGTCCTCTGAAGGAGGTACTCTTACTTCTAAACCAGGTATTTTTTATTATTTTCATGATTTTATAGAAACTCCAACACCTTCATCTCGACCTGTTTATTTAACTTCTGTTGGAGTTTCCCGTCATCTAAATTTTGGGAGTGTTCCTGCTGAGTTTTCTCCTCCTAGTCTCGAATTGGTAGGAGAAACCCTTGTCACTCCTTTCTTCCCTGAGGTGGTACCCTAGATCAGACCCATCACCTCTAAATATTTTCCTACCCCAGGTTTTACCACCCCTTCTCGTATTACTATTGTTGTTGAAGAAAGGGAAACTATTGTTCCGTCTAGCCCACAAGCTTGTTCTCTGAATTTCCTGTTGTTCCCCTCCCATCCTATTAGCTTAGTTTCTGTCTTTTCGGTACAAGCCTTGTCTCCCCTTGGTTCTCCTACACCCATTTTCTCCATGGCAGGTGCTTATCCCCCCTTGAATATAATGGATGCCATAGTGGCTGCTAGATATGCCCCCTTAATCGTACCTCAACCTATGAATCCTCTCCCTGCTGGAGATTACTTGAAATATATGTCTAAATTCACTAGGGAAGAGGACATAACTATGGAAGAGAACCTTGTTTCCTTCTACAGTTATGCAGACAACCTAAACTTTGAAAACGAAGATGTCTGGATGAGAGTCTTCGTCCAGAGCCTTGATGGTGAGGTGAGGAAATGGTTTAGAGTATTGGCCCCCGGATCTATTGTCGGGATTGAAGCTCTAGATAATGCTTTCCTGAGGCAATGGGGAGATAAAAAGGATTTCATGTATTACATGACAAAGTTTGGGTCCTTGAAGAAAAAGGAAGGAGAATCTGTCTCTGACTTCTCCAAAAGATTCAATAAGATGTATTATAAGATCCCTGCTGAGATAAAACCCACAGAAGCCTCTGCTAAAATATCTTATGATAATGCATTTGACCCCGACTTTTTCCTTCTATTGAGATAGAGAAGAGATACCTCCCTAGCTCAAATGCAAGATGTGGATATAGAAGTGGAATCTAATGTATTGGTAGTTGACAGACTGAGAAATATGACCGATGCCGACAGAAGAAAGGGAAGATCTAAAGCTTCCACTTCTATTCCTTCTGTGCCTCACCCTCAAGTGGATGAATTGACCAAGATAGTGAAGTCTCTATCTGCAGAAATGGAGAAAATAAAGGTAGAGGGGAAGCAAACATACATAAATCCTCAAAATATCTAAAACAAAGGAAATTTTAGGAGGCCAAATAATAATGCTCCCCAGATAATGCAAAGGGACCATAGAGGAAGAGATAGAGAATATCAGATGATTCAAGCCCCTCTTCAAAATAATTTTATGGCTAATGATGAAGAAGGGGAAACAGACGGGCTTGATCCTAAAATCCACTGCTTCAGAGATACTTCTCCTTTTCCTCATGTCACTCAATCAACATATGAGGAATATCTCATGGATAG
This sequence comes from Picea engelmannii, assembly GCA_009831015.1. Lineage (NCBI taxonomy): Eukaryota > Viridiplantae > Streptophyta > Pinopsida > Pinales > Pinaceae > Picea > Picea engelmannii. Next base: position 37,898 of record ML791140.1, read on the forward strand.
TCAACTAAATGAGCTGAGCAAGGGAGACAAGGCTAGTAGTAGCCAAAATAAGTATAACCTGAGATCCAAGAGGAAGACAAGAGCGCCTGATGTTCCTAAATATCTCACTGGAACCGAGAAGCCTGTTAATGAAGTAGTAGACAACAACAGAGGTAAGAAGACCCAACCCCTCTCTCCCATGGTCCAGAATCATGTTCCTGAAGTTAGGGAAATCCCAAAACTCACTTCCCCTTTCAACTTTGAGCATGAAATTCAAAAAATTAGAATCCCTATGCCCCTCTCCAAACTGATCAAACATGAAGTATTCAAAAAATTCCTCTCTGAACTATTACAGTATGAAACCAAATGCCATCCCACAGACTGAATCAATTTGCAAGATGAAAAGCCTCCAGTCATCCTAGGTCCTATGGTAGAAGACAATAATGATTCATCCCCTCCCTTATACACATCCTTGAATATACATGACAAGGTGGTGCACAACTATTTAATGGATTCAGGAGCTTCCCACAACCTCATGCCAAAAACTGTCATGGAATAATTAGGATTGGAAGTCACCAGAGTCTATCATGATCTCTATTCCTTTGACTCCAGGAAAGTTCAATGTCTAGGAATAATCAAAGATCTGGTTGTGACCTTGTTTCAGCTGCCCATGAAAAGTGTGGTCATGGACATTGTAGTGGTTAATGTTCCCCCCAAGTTTGGTATGTTGCTATCAAGATCTTGAATAAAAAGACTTGGGGGAACCCTGCAAATGGACCTAACTTATGCTACTATTCCAGTTTTTTGGGGGGAACATAGGAGACTGTACAGAGAAGCCCATCTAGCCTACATAATCAGTGATGAAGCCAATCCTACCAATCATACTATTTTCTCTCTTGACACTGATTTAGGTTCTAGTTTGCTACAACTCACCAACTCTCCTGAGCCTCTGTTAAAAATCAGAAATAACCCCACTACTCCTCATGAAATATTTTCCCCCATCACCTCTGTCTGTAAAATGTTCTTTGATGGAGCCTCTTCCAAGGAAGGCGCTAGTGTCGGAGTGGCTTTTGTGTCACCTTCTCAGGAAACCGTATCTTTGTCATACAAGCTAAAGTTCGAAAAAACCAACAATGTGGCAGAATATGAAGCTCTTATTTTAGGTTTAAAGGCTGCAAAGGAGATGGGAATTCAAAAGGTAGCAGTGTTCGGAGATGCAGAATTGATAGTCCAGTAGATCAGAAATGCCTATCAGGCCAAGCATCCTCGACTCAGGAGCTACATAAATGAGGTATGGGACCTAATTGATAGCTTCTTCTCAACATTTAACATTTCATTTGTTCCTAGGGAGAAGAACACAGTGGCTGATTCTCTCGCTACATCAACAAGTAATTTCAGAGTGCCCCTGCCATCCCAAATCAGGTATGATGTAGAAGTGAAATACAGACCATCCATACCTGACAATGTCAAACATTGGAAAGTGTTTGAGGATGATATTGAGATCAAGATATTCTTGGAGACGGTTGAAGAATTTTCAACACTACATATTGATCAAGACTTTGTTTCCGAAGAAAAACCTGATGCTGAGAATTTTCTGAATAAGATTGCAAAGTGTGACATTGTTTAACTGCCCAACAATCATATTCCAAGGGGACTGATTCCGTTGGAAAGTATTTTTTATAGAAATGATGTGGCATTAAAGGGGAAAATCTCAGATTAGGATACTAATACAACTCAGTGCAACATTGGCACTGAGAATGAACCCAAGTTTGTCAAGTTGTCAAAAAGCCTGATAGAGGAGCAGAGGGCCAAATACGTTGAATTGTTGCAGGAGTTTACAGATGTTTTCTCCTGGACCTATGAAGACCTAAAAAATTATGACAATTCTGTCATTGAGCATAAAATCCCATTGAAAAAGGAGGAAAATCCATTTAGGCAGAAACTAAGACAGATCAATCCTACGTTGCTGCCTATCATGGAGAGAGAGGTGAGGAAGCTGCTACATGCCCAAATCATCGTGCCACTAAGATATTCAGAGTGGGTGGCCAACTTGGTCCCAGTAAGGAAGAAGAGTGGGGAAATTAGACTCAGTGTAGATTTTAGAAACTTGAACAAGAGCTCAAGGAAGGACAATTACCCCCTGCCTAAGATGGAACATATATTGGAGAGGGTAACAAGAGCATCCAGGATTTCCATGATTGATGGATTCTCTGGCTGCAAACAAATCTATGTTCTTCCTAAGGATAGAAAAAATACAACATTTACCACTCGATGGGGCACATTCATGTATGCTAAAATTCCCTTTGGATTGATGAATGCGGGGGCCACTTTTTAGCGAGCCATGGACATAGCTTTCATTAGGGAAAGGGACAAATTTGTGGTCGTCTATTTGGATGACATCATAGTCTTTTCCAAATCTGATAAAAAGCATCATTGTCATCTGAGGAAGGTTTTTCTAAAATGCAGGAGGTTTGGCCTTTCACTGAATCCCAAAAAATCTTTGTTCGCCATGAAGGAAGGAAAGGTACTAGGCCACATAGTGTCAGCAATAGAAGTCAAGATTGATCCTAGAAGAGTTGAAGCAATTCAAGCTTTGTCAATCCCAACATCCAGGAAAGAAGTCCAGTCTTTCCTTAGCAAAATCAATTTTCTAAGGAGGTTTGTTTCTAATTTTGCTAATATGGTAAAGCTCATAACAACCATGTTGAGGAAAGGAAATGAAGTGAGGTGGACCTCTGAGTCTTGAAACTCCTTTGAGAAGATAAAGAAAGCCTTGACTGAAGTTCCTGTGCTTATCAGTCCTGATTACTCAAAGGATTTCCTTATTTTCTCCTTTGCTTCATCTGACACAGTGGTTGTCATTTTACTACAAAGAAACGATGGCGAGATGGAGAAACCTATTACCTATTTTAGCATATCATTAAGGGATGCCTAGGTCAGGTACGATATCAAGGAGAAGCAAGCCTATGCCCTGGTGAAAGCTCTCAAAGATTTTAGAGTCTATGTCCTGCAGTCAAAAATCATTACCTACGTCCTCTCAGCTGTGGTAAAGGACATTCTTGTTCAGCCTATCATAGACGGAATAAGAATTAAATGGATGGCCAAGATCCTTGAATTTGATCTGGAGATAAGACCTACCAAATTGATCAAAGTTCAAGGTTTAGCCAAGTTGTTGGCTGAAGCAAATTGCAAATTTTTGGGGGCAAGTTTCATCAATGAATGCTCAGAAAATTAGTAGGATCAAATGTCTGATGTATACCCTCAAGAAGAACCCCCATTGACCTGATGTCCTTGGTACAAGGATATCATATAATTTCTGCAAGAGCTGCGGCCTCCTGATGGCCTGCAAAAGAGAAAGGCAAGAGCTATGAATCTTAAAACAGTCAAATACTGCCTTGTTGATCAAGTCCTATATTGGAAAGACCCCCTGGGGGTGCTTTTAAAATGTATGAATCCACATGAGGCCCAAAGGATCATTTTTGAATTTCATGACAGCCTGTGTGGAGGACACCATTTCTGGAAGACCACAGCCTACAAAATCCTTAGGGCTGGGTACTGCATGCCCACCTTGTTCACTGACGTTTGCAAGGATGTCATAGCCTGCATCAAATACCAAAGGTTCTCAGGAAAGCAACAACTTAAATCTCTGCCCTTAAAACATGTGGTTGTTTCAGGACCTTTCCAGCAGTGGGGCCTAGACTTTATTGGGGAGATCCACCCTGCTTCTAGTGGACAACACAGATGGATCCTGACTTCCATAGACTTCTTTACCAAGTGGATAGAAGCTATACCCACCAGAAGTGCTTCCCATAAGGTAATCATTGGTTTCTTGGAAGACCTCATCACAAGATTCGGCTGCCCAAGCAAGATTATTACTGATAACGCAACATCTTTCAAGGCTGAACCCTTGGTCAAATTCCGTGGACAATTTGGGATCAAGCTGATTCACTCCACCCCATACTATCCCCAGGGGAATGGTTCAGCAGAGTCCTCCAACAAAATCTTGATAAGGATCATCAAAATACTATTGGAGGACAACAAAAAGGCCTGGGATTCAAAATTGAAATTTTCCCTATGGTCTGATTGAGTAAGAACAAAGAGATCCATAGGCATATCCCCTTTACAATTGGTTTATGGGTCAGAATATGTCTTTCCTTCTCAGCTAGCCCTACCTATAGCAAAACTCCTCCAGGATTATCAAGGAGAGCCTGATGATATGATCAGAAGAACTCATCAGCTGGTAGAGGTCCAACAGGCCAAAGAGCAGGTGATGAATAGAGTTCAGGACTGTCAGTAGAAGATCAAGCAGGCTTTTGATAGGAAGGCCAAAAAGGAGGATTTCCAGATGGGAGATCTGGTACTAAAGTGGGATGCTCCCAAACAATACAAGGGCAAGCATGGAAACTTCAAAGTCCTATGGATCGGACCCTTCAAAATATTTGAAGTGTTTTCAAATAATACCTACAGGTTACGAGATTTAAAGGGTCAAGAAGTTTTCAATGGCCCTATGAATGGACATTTTCTAAAGAGATGTTTCTCTTGAGCCACACATGGCTCTTCTATGTTTGTAAATATTGTTTTTCTTTTAAGATTTTAATAATGACTCCATATCCCAACAACAAGGCGCTGAAGCTACAAAAGAGTTCTCGGCAACCCATAGGGGGCGTGCCATCCCCCATGGAGCCTAATGTTAGCACATAATCAGGTATGGGATGTTCTCATAAAAGAAACGTCTCCTTGGGTGAAAAGAGATACTGGGAAAACCCATTTATCCCAAAGTTTAAAGGCTAGTGCATTATTTTAACGAACATGCGGTTTTGGATGGTCAAGATCTTCCCGCCTAGATATGCAGAGAAAGTTTCATTTCAGATCCCCCTCGTCGTTCTACCTTTAATGGGGGGGGGGTTTAGAATTGGGCATGCACCTCTCGATGATCAATATTGGGGTGCCTATATCAACAATGCTCAAATGATTTTGGACCCCCTTTTTCGTTCTGCACTTAACAAAGGGGGGGGGGTCCGGAATGGAGTAGTACTGCCATGGGGCCCCCTCCTATCGTGTCACCTCCTATGCCATCTTCCTCTTCCATCTGTCCCGCTCCTTTCCACGTCGTCCCTTCATAAGTGAGGTGTCCCCCCTCTACCAACCATCACCTTCTCCTTTTTCATGTATCCTCCTTCTTGCCATCTGTCTCACCCCTGTCACCTCCTTGGTCACTTCCCTTCCCCTTTCCACATTGAACATGCCAAATCACTCCTACCTGACCATCGTTCATGCACCATGATGTGACCCCTCCATCTCCCCTGCCTATGAATCTCTCCAAACAGAAGGTTGGCATATACAAGTGGCACCGTAAGAAAACCTCCACATCTCAAAAGGGTAGAGTTGACCAAGGTTGTTCCTGATCCTAAGGAAGCAGTTATTGAAGTTGTTGGTGGTGGTTAGAAATCATTTCCACTATAAATGGAAAGTCTGGAAAAGGATTAAAGACATGTCGATTCATTTGCAGAGCCATCAGAAGTCTGATTGCATCTGTCATATTTGCATGATAGTTCAGAGACTGCATGCGCAGTCTGCCAATAGACATTCAGACGCAATGTTTTTAATGCAGTGTCTCGTTTTCACTATTGTTGTTTTGATTTGAGTATATGTAGGCAATTTTTCCATTTTCAAAGTGTCAATGGTTGAGCTAGGCTCCCGATTGTAAGTTTTGATGAAGTGTTGGTCGCTCTGTTTATGTATTGGCATTTGAGACTTCTTGCCTTATGAATGTCAGCCTCTTTCCATCTCTCTTTTTACACTATGTTAGAACAGCTTGGAATTGGAGGATCCAGTCGAGTTGCGGTGTTATAGGATGATGTAGGTTGGATCATTGTAATAGTTTCATTGTTTATAATCAGTCCTTGTATTTTTCTCAACATTGAATGACTTGGAATTGGAGGATCCAGTCGCGTCACCTTTCAGTTCCTTGAAACTATGGACCAAGAGGATCTTGTCTTCTGATTTTTTCCTTCTCAAGCTGTCAAAAGGTCTGATGCCCTAAGTGGTCTTGTTCACTTCTCCTATCAAGTCTTCCATCTAACCATCTTATACTCAACTTACTGACGGAAGTTGGATCAAGACCTCACCTATTTTCTACATACCAGACCCAGTTTTCTGAGTTAAAGCGATACTTTTCTGGGTCTCTATCCATTAGACCACCCCCATTAAATAATTTGTGACATAAAACTAATGGGTGTTAGGCTTTGCTTCTGTCGCAATCTAGGAGTGACTTATGACACCAACAGGTTCTTCTTCAACCCTTTACATTTTTAAGAATTAGATATCACTGGTGTTTCATAAAATAGATCCAATTAATGTTGTAATACCAATGACCCTGGTTGTAGGTTACTAGAAGATGGCATGTTATAATTGGTAGGGTAAAGAAAGTGTCCATTTTCATCAAAGATTTTCTTGCAGTATATTTCTCCTGATAAGAGCGTGCGGCATTTTTTCACTAGTGGAATATCTTGCACATCTGAATTCAATTATAAATTATGATCCTACAAAACTAAATGAACAATCATTCAAATGCATGTGCATAAATGACACAAATTCAATCAAATAAATGGATTATAATAAAATATAGACTTACTTCATACGATGTAGGATAAATTGAAAAACTTGCAACGATATGGAATGAGTTGGTATCTGAAGAATTGTCCATTTGATATTATAACCTTATTTTCCTCACATTTGAGTCAAAACCAACATTAATACGTGCATGGATTTGATATTAAAGTTATCAATGTTTTTAATTATTTTATTACGCACCAATGCGTCTATATATATAGAACGCATTGGTACACTCCACTATGAAATAAACCAAAACGTGACCTCCATTAGATCCTCTGAAGTTAAAAATATCTGTAAATTTAATTGCAAAGGTTTACATTTCTATTTTTTTGATAAAATTGGAATCAGTGTGTTTTAATGTATATATGAATTGGGGTGCATTAATCTGTTTGGTGCATCGATTTGAAGAAAAATGTGTTTTTTTAAATATATAGTTTATTAAGTGTTTTCACATATAAATTGTATCGGTGTGCTTTGTAGCACACCGGTACGATATATACAATGAAAAAACACATCAAAAAAGAGTGAGATTTCATTTTTTTAAATGTATTTGTTTATAAATTAAAACACTATTTATTATTTCATTTTTTTGGTAGAATTTAGAGGGAAGATTTGTGGATGAGAGATTTACCACCAAAGTCTTTGGAGTTTTCATATTTTTTTGAAGTGCCAAATTTGGAAGGGATTTGTAGGGAACATACAAATCTGTAGAGAAGAAATTTCATTATATTGATCATTTCAATCTTTCCTTTAGCTATTTTCAATGCATGTTAAAATGAATAAAAAGGTTTCGTAGTTACCTTTATAGAGTTTTTTTATAATCAATAGATTTTATAAGGTTTGTTTAGTTTTATATGGGGCGTTTGGTATCCGTTGCAATGGTAACACTCATTGCATTGGATCCCAAACCTTGTCATTGTCAGTGATTTTATCAAAAACAAATTCCACAGTACATGGTGTTTTTTATCTACATTTGTTGATCAACGTTAGTGTATAAAGTTCCATCTTTAGTATTATTATTTTCTTCTCTTGTCTCTTGTATATTCTATACATATCCCTTTAAAAAATGTGGGTTGCGGAGCAAGCTACCACCAAGTCCGCTAGTTTGAAAACCTACAAACCCGCAAGACTATACTTTGTTATTTTTCCTACCCGATGATCCCAACACTTAGCCATTTTTCTTTGTTGCAGAAGTCTCTTTGCGAGAGACTAAGCTACCCCTCACCTCAAAAATGCCCAAGTACTGCAACCTGAAAACCTGCAGCACTCAAAAATACCTTTCTTATTTCTTCATCATTCATAACACACCTTATACCTTTTTCATACTTAACCAATTTCCTGAATGTGCATGTGGGGCACCCCTTTGATTTCATTCGCGTATTCCCTAGACCCGCAACCCCGCATCATGCATCTTTTCATTATCTAGAATGAATTGCCTATTTTTGCAACCTGCAAAATCAACCCTTTTTGTAGTTAGCATATTTAATCCATGTAGATGCAGGAGTCCCCCTCATCTCTCTTTTCATTCCCTATACCCCACAATCTTGTATCCCACATTTCCTCATTCACCATAATACTCTTTCCATCCCTCATGTTTCACCTCCATACTTAACCATTTTTCATATTCCTCGATATGATATCACCATTCTCGATGAAATTTATTTCTCACCACCACATCATCCACCACTTGTGTGAATATAATGCTATTATTAAGTAGAGTGATTTTCGTAAAAGCTTTGTAATAAATCCAAAAATCAGACCTTGCAAAATGAAAAGTTTGAATAGAGATACAACAATTGATAATCAAGGAAATACATAGAAAAAATAAATAAATAATTCAAAACCCTGTTGTAAAAGGCTATATTGATAGGAGCGTCAACTATTCATAAAAAAAAAAACTACATAAAGACATTTCAAATAAAAGGAAGAACTTGTATTGCAGTGACACTGTCAACACCCTTGGACGTGAAGACCACCAATTTCAATGGTCATAGGAATATAAGTGGTACTGGTCTCTCCCACCTATAGAAAAGTAATTGAATAAATTATGGAGCTTAGGGATTGCATTGGTTGGGTTCACACTAGAGGTGATTGATTTTAAAGAATTGGTCCTTGATCCGTAGGATCTTTTAATGACTATGGTTGAGTTTTAAATTGCATGTGTTAATTAACCCTTTTAAGAAGCTTAATGAAAGAATGAGGAAAAGAGAGGAATTATGACAGCCATATACACATTTTCAGATCTGAAATTAAATAATAAACAGAAAAACCATAACACGAGAATTGATAACGGAGTTTGGCACAACGTTGCCTACATCTCCGGCCCTTTGTCTCTATGGGGGAGGCTTCTTTATTTATTTTAAAAATCTCAAAAGTACATCACAGTAGTGCCAATTGGATACAAGACTGATATGGTCATGTTCTTCCAGATCTCTAGAACCCAACAAAGAAAACAACATGTAAAACGGATGTCCGGAGCTCCCAAAAATGGCCCGCAAGCGTCTGCTCCTCAATAGCTTCCCTGCATAAAAATGGCTTTGGCTTGGCTTCCCTTCAGAATAAATCTGCTCTGACTGTCCTCCATGGCCTCAAACAGGTCTGGTTTTTATAGATCTGAAGTTGGTTATCCATCCCCAACTTCCTCCCAAAATTTTAGCTCCAAAAATGCCCAATATCTCCCCAAAATGACCAAAATCGATTAATAACAGGCTTAATATCAATAAAAATCTCAACTATATAACAAAAAACCACTTTTTTGTATAAATTTTGGGAATTATCCCCTAGGGTTGGGCACGCGCCCCCTATTCTCGGTCACATGCACTTAATATGGCCAAGCACCAGCCTAAAGCGCTGAGCGCTGGCCCATACCCGTCGCTAGCTCCTGGTCGTGGGGCACTTGCATAGGTCCACGGGCTATCATATATAACCGAGCCCCAATAGTTGGCCATAGCCTTGGTCTTATGATGGAGGGTGCGCCCCTATCCGTGGCCCCCCATCCATTATTCTCACGTAGGTTTAACCCCCCGCGCTCCTAGTTACATGGGGCGGTCACATCGTATGTTGATACAACCGCGGGCTAGGGCTAAGCCCCAGCCCGTTCCGCCTCTGTTTGAACTTTGCAACAAACTTAAATAAATATGTTGCCATATAGTTTTTAAGAACTACCCATGGAGTGGGCGGTTAGCTCGGTCCTACCATTCCATAGCCCGGAGGAGAGGTCGGGGGTTCAACCCCGGTGGAGACTATATAATTTTATACAAACCACGAGCCAACCACAGGGTGCCATGTGGCAGCCCATGATTGGGCCACGTGGAATCTCAACAACCAATCAAAAACTACCACATGTTGAGTGTTGATTCGTCCACTTGCCAGCCTGTGCCATGTGTCTTCCATGTCACTGCCCTGTCAGCCTGTCACCATACCTGCCCAGTCAGCCTGCTAACGTCATCTCTGCCACGTTAGCCTGTGCCACGTGTCACCCTTACAGTGGTGACACATGTCACCCTCTGATTGGTCCATTTTCCAGTCATAGTCCACATCATCTACCACGTGTCATCACTGGAATCTTCCATGTCAGTTGTACGACCATACGACCTGTACAGTCAGCCTGCCACGTGGCACTGTACGGACTGTACAGTCACCCATTTTTTCCCTGTTTGGGTTTTCAGATAGAATGTGATATCTTTGGCATACGAAGCCCGTTTGATGAAGTAAATATATGGCCGGAATCAGGAAGACGAGACGGACGCAATGGTGTTGGTTTTGTCGGATTCTAAGCACTTTCATTTTTGAGCCTTTTTGAGCCCTGTCAGGCTTTTGGATCCGATTCTAGATCACACCTCCCCACTAAAAGACCTTTTTGTCCCAAAAAGGTTATTGACCAGTCAACAAGCTCGGGATAGGCTACTCGGCATGTCCTCTGTCTCTGAACTCTGTCTTTTGCACTTGTCTCATCAAGATCAACTGTAACACAATCATGACAACTGACAGTATATTGTTAGCCATTTGAACCCTGTTACATATTACTGAAGCCACTATCATTCATGTAGAAAACATTATTAATGACAGCATCAAAAAGATGACTGCAAATGAGCTGATATACTTGAAATATTTGCACGACATGAGCTTATCTTGAAGCAACTTATGATTGATTTTCCATTCAACAATCATTTCTTGTTCTTGCTTAAGATCGATTACTTCATTTGAAACAATTATTGGTTTGTTTCTTTCTTGCACTACCTTCTTTAATTGTTCCATTGTTTGAAGTGTTTTACTTGCTTTAACATGATGAGCATGAACCACATAATCTTGACCTGCTTTAGTGAATTGATATTGATTCTTTGTCCTGTAGAAGATTGCCTTACGATCATATAAGCATGGACTACCTAATACCATTCCACATTCTCTTAATGGCACTACATCACATGTTACTTCGTCCACATACTTAGATGAAATTGCAAATTTGATTGTGCACTTCTTTGTTATGTGCATTTGATGATGATTGCTTATCCATTTAAGTGTGTAAGGATTATGATGAGTTTGTGTTTTTAACCC
>ML791140.1:49095-88578 GCA_009831015.1 Picea engelmannii
TGCATTTGATGATGATTGCTTATCCATTTAAGTGTGTAAGGATTATGATGAGTTTGTGTTTTTAACCCCAATTGCTTAACCAATTCTTCTGAGATTAGATTAGATTGAGATCCACTGTCGATTAATGTGTCTATCTTAGTGTGCCACATGATTACCCTTATATGAAACAAGTTGCTTCTACAATCAATGCCTTCACCAATTTTACCTCTCATACCAACCAATGAGATCTTTGATTAGTCACCTGAATCCGATCCCAAGTCTATGGGTTTTGTTGTCGTTGTCACTGTCTGCATTCCCTTCTTTTCTTTGAACCATTTTGGCCTCTTCTCGGGATGCAACTGCCAACATCTGTCCTCATCATGTCCCTCTTTCTTGCAATGCTTGCAAGAGGGCTTTCCTTCCTTCCTCATTACTGCATTTGCATTCTTTCCATGCCTTTTCCTCTTGTCCTCTTTCCTTGAAAATGATGATTCCCCTGACACACCTACTTTCCCTGCTTCACTATATGTAGCTTGAACAAAAACCTCATCAAGGTTAGTGGGTCCAAACATGAAAACAGTGTTTCTAATATGCGCAGGTAAACCTCCTATATACTTCATAAGAGTTTCTTGTGTTTGTCAGGGATGATTTTAGGGTCTAAATTTCGTTCATGGGCTAATTTTCCATGGTTTTTCCAAAAATGAGATTCGTTATTTTAAAAATGATTCGCCCAAATTCTATAGGATAAAATTATTTTACCTTAAAAATCGCCAAAATTTTATAAAAACTATATAAAATCCTCAGAAATTTGGATATTTTTACAAAAATATCGCCAATCATTTATAGTTGGCATATGAAGGATTAGTAAGATTCGCCAAGATTTCTACATTTTAAAATAAATTTCCATCCTTAAAATCATCCCTGGTGTTTGTAAAGGAATATCTAACATTAATGCCATTTTTCTAAATCCATCGGTGTATTCTTGCATTGTTTGTCCTTTTCTTAGTTTTAAAGATTGCCATTCAATTAATGCTTTTTCTTTATAACCCAAAGGATAGAATTGTTTCCTAAGTGCAGAAATGAAACTCTTCCATGATGGAAATACATTACCCACTTGTTGTGTTCCCTTTTTCAACTTGCTTTTCCACCAGATGAGAGTTGTACCTGCAAGGCTCAAAGATGCCAACTTGATTTGTGTGGCCTCATCCTTGATCTGTTGCACACTGCAGTATACCTCCATCTTCTTGATCCAATTGTCAAGTTTTTATGCATTTACTTCACCATCATATATGGGCAACTCAAATTTAACATCAAGTTTTAACAATGGCATTTCATTCATATTCTTATGAAATTTTTTCTTTCCATTAGATTTAGAACTTGAACTTGAAGAAGAAGGAGAAGAAGGAGGTGATGATGGAGGTAAAGGTGGAATCTGAGGATGATCCTCTTCCTCTTCACTTTTTCCCTTTGAAGATTCACCCAAAACTGGTCTCTTTCGTTCCAAGTAATCCTCGTACAAAACTTTCACCATCTTTGACATAGCAAGGAAAGTTTTCCGAAACTCTTTCTCATCCTGAGAAATCCGTTCTTCCGATGCCATCTTCTCGCTGTGAGAAGCTCTCTTTCTCAATCCAATTAATGGATTTTTTGCAACAAGATCACCTTCACCATGTTGTAGTTTTTCCTTTGTTAACATGCAAAAATCAAATCCAAACGTCAACTAGCTCTGATACCACTTGATCTGTAGGATCTTTTAATGACTATGGTTGAGTTTTAAATTGCATGTGTTAATTAACCCTTTTAAGAAGCTTAATGAAAGAATGAGAAAAAGAGAGGAATTATGACAACCATATACACATTTGCATATCTGAAATGAAATAATAAACAACAAAACCATAACACGAGAATTGATAACGTAGTTTGGCCCAACGTTGCCTATGTCTCTGGGCCTTTGTCTCTATGGGGGAGGCTTCTTTATTTCTGTTCAAAATCTCAGAAGTACATCACAACAGTGTCAATTGGATACAAGACTGATCTGGTCATGTTCTTCTAGATCTCTAGAACCCAACAAAGAAAACGGCAAGAAAAACGGATGTCCGGAGCTCCCAGAAATGGCCCGCAAGCGTCTGCTCCTCAATAGCTTCCCTGCATAAAAATGGCTTTGGCTTGGCTTCCCTTCAACATAACTCTGCTCTGACTGTCCTCCATGGCCTCAAACAGGCCTGGTTTTTATATATCTGAAGTTGGTTATCCATCCCCAACTTTCTCCCAAAATTTGGGCTCCAAAAATGCCCAATATCTCCGAAAATGACCAAAATCCATTAATAACAAGCTTAATATCAATAAAAATCTCAACTATATAACAAAAAACAACTTTTTAATATAAATTTTGGGAATTATCCCCTAGGGCTGGGCGTGCACCCCCTATTCTCGGTCACATGCACTTAATATGGCCAAGCGCCAGCCTAAAGGGCTGAGCGCTGGCCCATACTCGTCGCTAGCTCCTGGTCGTGGGGCGCTTGCATAGGTCCATGGGCTATCATATATAACCAAGCCCCAACAGTTGGTCATAGCCCTGGTCTTATGGAGGAGGGTGCACCCCTATCCATGGCCCCCTATCCATTATTCCCGCATAGATTTAACCCCCCGCGCTCCTGGTTACATGGGGCGGTCACATCATATGTTGATACAACCGCGGGCTGGGGCTTAGCCCCAGCCCTTTCCGCCTCCGTTTGAACTTTGCAATAAAATTAAATAAATACTTTGGCATATAGTTGTTAAGAACTACCCATGGAGTGGGCGGTTAGCCCGGTCCTGCCAGTCCATAGCCCGGAGGAGAGGTCGGGGGTTCGACCCCGGTGGAGACCATATAATTTTATACAAACCACAAGCCAACCACAGGGTGCCACGTGGAAGCCCATGACTAGGCCATGTGGCACCTCAAAAACCAATCAAAAACTGCCACTTGTCAAGTGCTGATTTGTCCACCCGCTAGCCTATGCCACATGTCTACCACGTCACTGCCCTATCAGCCTATCATCGTACCTTCCCAATCAGCCTGCTGATGTCATCTCTGCCACGTCATCCTGTGCCACGTGTCACCCTTACAGTGGTGACACGTGTCACCCTTTGACTGGTCCAGTTTTCATTCATACACCACATCACCTGCCACATCAGTTGTACGATCGTATGGCCTATACAGTCAGCCTGCCACATGGCAATGTACGGACTGTACAGTCACCCATTTTTTTTGCCTGTTTGGATTTTCGGACAGAATGCAATATCTTTCGCATACAAAGCCCGTTTGACGAAGTAAATATATGGATGGAATCAAGAAGACGAGATAGACGCAATGGTGTTGGTTTTGTTGGATTCCGAGCACTTTCATTTTTGAGCCTTTTTGAGCCATGTCAGGCTTCTGGATCTGATTCTGGATCAGTCCTCTAGTGTGTCAACAAGTTTGATACAGAGAGAAGAATCATCCAAATGCAAAGAAAATTTGTTGATTTAGTTGCCCCCTTCAGTGTTAAGGAGGATGTTGTGACTTAATGACCCCACTTTTTTATTCAAGAATGTTGAGGCAAATGAGTTTCTTAAAGTACATGATGGAGGAACAAAAATTCTCAAAAGTTTCTTCAAAATCCTGAGAAGTGATATCAATTATGCTTAGGTCGAGGTTTGTTCTATAAAGTACCTATATAAATAATTTCCCTAGATTTTCACTTGAATAATTGGATAAGAGTCCATGACCTGAGTGCAAAAATATATTGTGTATATTATCCATCATGTTATTCATGAAAATTCCACAACTCACTGAGTTCACATCATCTCAAACAAGATTTCATTTTAGCGGGGGAGCCTGAGAAAACCTAAGAAATTTACATGACTTCATATTTGTTTTTTGTTATAGTTTACTATCATATAGTTCAGGATTTTCCCAGAGTGGGAAATGTTGACTTCAATAAAGAACCAACTTCTTTCTAGTACCCAATGTTATAGACGCACAAGGCCAGATATAATTTTTATGAAGTACAAAATGTTTTTTCTTTTTTCTTTTAAGAGGATGATTCGTGGTCCTACCATGTCAAGGCTATCATTGGAATATTCATCATTTCTATCTGAGAAAGGATTTTTTGAAGCTTTGGAAGAATTTAGTTTTATAAGATTGTATGGATTCTAAGGGAAACCCCTTGTATTACCATTTTATGTCTCCGACGGACTTTTCGTCACTGAAGTGTGTAGACAGTACAAATATTGGGCACACTTCTTCAATGTGAAAAGGAAAAAACAATTTATCCCACTACCATAGAGATTTGGAGAGATATATGTCAAGCATATCTCTCATTTAGATGAATATGTAGTTTAATTGACCAGCTTAGTTTGAAGGAAGCTCAGGACATTCAAGCTTTCAATCCAAAATATTTGTTTTCTACACATATGTCATTAGTTGGGTATGCTTCATATTTCAGTAAGTTTGTACATTTTGAAGGAGGAGGGAGAGATAACCAGAATATTCCTGAAGCATCTATTGATAACACCCCAAATGATATTGAGGAATTGAATAACAAAAATGAGTGCTACAATCAAAGGGGTAGAGAGACAACAAATAAAAACCCCAATTCACCTAATTTATTGTAGAAAATTACCTCAACAAATACCAAACCTCAAAGTAGTGGTCAAGAACCAAGAAGTTCATCCACTATAAAATTAGATGATAGTGGAGATAAGGACCTTACGAAGAAGACAATTGAAAAACCTAATATTGTTCATACTTCCACGAAACAAAAAAGAGAAATTCAAAAGGAGGGACAATAATTACCTGAAATTGAAGGGATTCTGAAATATATGGAATTTGATGACGTGATAGAAGAGCCCAACTAGGAAAAACAAAGAATGAATGAAAATAGGGTTATTCCTGAAGAATTGGTTTCTCAAGAGACAAATATGTTTGAAGAATATTTTGTCACTTTACACCATGTGACCTACCATAGAAGTTCCAAAAAAAAATTAATTGAAAAGGTAAACTTGAAAAATAAAAAGGTTTCAAAGAAGTGGAAATCAAAGATCGATTTTCATGGGGTTTTTCCCTAAAAAATAGTACAATTTCATGATGCAACTAGAGAAGTTTTGAAGGAGTCCATTTATGATATAGAAAAAGAAAAATTGGTTTTAAAAGAAAGAATAAAGGAATTAGAAAAAGATATGATTCCAAAACCTTTATTTGTCGATCCCAACACTACAATACAACCAATGTTCAATCTTGAATATGTCCTAGAGACTAGATCCAGATTAAAAGGTTCATCTAGCTTACTAGTGGTTGTAATAAAATACATTGGAGATAGTATTAAGAAAAGAATAGCTTTAATCCTTGAGATATGGGAATTAGTACAAATATCAGCTACTTTATCAACAAGGGTTTTTCACTTCGAAGAGTATCTCAAAAAATATTTGGAAACCGATGAAGGATTCTACAATGAAGCAATGGGAAAATTTGCAGAGAAGCTTTCAAAATTAAGCGAGCTACACATAAGAGATAAAAATATTTCCTATAAAACCCGTGTGAAATAAATCAATAATTGTTGGCTTAGGAGAAATAAATTTTTAGGATAATTGTTGCATGAGTGTGATGTCGTTAACATAAAAAGAGGTGATATATTCCTAAAAATTATTGATTTGACTAAGGAATTAGATAACCCACATTTAATAATGGATACAGTACTTTTATCAAGGGAGAAACTAAAAGAACAATTGGAAGCCTTAAAAATTGTTTGGGCGAGTGAATTTAGTGATTCAATTGAGTTCTCTTAAGAAGAAATAGAAACATGGCTAATCCGGTATATGAATAAGAATGAAGACATTGAGGACACATTCCATCAGTTAAGCCTTGATTTAAGAGAACTAGAAAATGAGTTATTTGAAACTTAGACCAAGCATGAGATAATGTTTTCTCCAATGAGGGAGTACATTGAACAATGGTTAATGAAGGCTTTAGTTAAAATAACCAAAACAAATAAGAAATCAGACATTAATTCAATTATACTACCTCCAACACAACAACAACCTACAAAAGATGTCACAACAAGCGAATAATGGTTCAGAATTTCTAGATCATAGTAAGTCAAGCAGTCTCCTTATTCTTGTTTTCACTACTTTTTCTTCCTTAGTCAATTATCATTCTACCTTTTTTGTTCCAAGAATATGTGAAAAAAAAGGTTGACCCCTGACTTCTTTATTTTTTCTTTCATGTCTCTCTCTCTTATTTTATGGTCCATGGGAGCCCCATCCCAGTCCTGTTTGGAGAACAAATTAAATTTTATTTTATTTGAACTCTTATACATTATTGTTTATTTTTACAAATATATCTATTTGTTTTTAGGTTCCTTGAGAACTATTCAGGATGTTACATTATTGATTTCTCATAATTTAAGTTCTAAAGAAAATATTTCAAATGTGTTTCTATCAAAATATTTTTTTCATTTACATGGAATGATCATTTCCATATGCGGTCCTTATTTCCTTCCCTTTTTTGAATATTGTTTCTTACTTTGATGAATTCCATGATGGAAATGTTGTCCTATGATATTGTATACTTTTTTTTTTACAATCTTGTATTATAATGTGAATATTTACTTTCTGTGAGAAACCTGGTCCTTTCTCAGGTAATTTTTGCATGTGAATATTTATTTCAAGAATAATCCTAGTCCTCTCTTAGTAATTATTTATGTTCTTGTGTATTGTTTAAAAATAGAGGGGTATTTCTCTTTAAAAGAACAATGGGTTTTTTCTTCATGATGTTGTCTTAAAAGTTGTAAGACAATCTTTGAGATCAAATAGGTGTGCATTATACAGGAACATCACACTAAGTGTGTTGTATAGAAGTAGTGATTTGATGCTCACTTTACATAAAAGTTCATCAGGACGTATATATCTGTCAAAAGCACTGATTGGTCGAAAATATAAAGAATATTTATTTTAGTATCATATGTGTACGAGTTAGTGATGCACAATGACTAATATTATGCACCAATGCATATATATGTCTGATGTCCTAGGGAATTTGTTTTAATGACATGCACCAAAATACTAGATTGTATAATATAATGCACACCTATTTCTGATTATTCCTGATTTTTTTTGTATACAAGATGGTTGTTATAAGTTCAAGGAAACCATATTATTGCACCGAGCATGATGGTAGATCATTCCAACAAGAGAGGGAATAAATTTATTTCATGTTTATTAAAATTTTAATATATTTGAAATATTTGTAAGTTTAAGTTAATGATGTGTATTGATCAATGTGTGTCATGCAAAGAAAAAACTTGAAGAAACTTGATAATATTGTTTGCACTCTGAGTGCAAAAGAGTGTAAAATATTTATGGAAATATTGCAAAGAGAGGAAACATCTTATGGAAAAGAGAGGAAAGAGCGTAAAAGTTTTATGGAAATGTTGACTTTTTAATAAAAAGGAATTTCTTAACACTAATCGCTAACAAGTTTTAAACACTCAATTTCACATTTTTTTAAGGTTATGCAAGGACCAATAGAGAGGGAATGGAATCTCATCCTAAGAGGACAAAAATTCTTAAGGACATAAATGATGAGGATGAATTTATGGAGTGGTTCTTGAAGTTAATGAGAGGGGAAAATTGTTTTACAGAGCTTTGAGGGATATAGTGGAAAGAACATATAAACATACTTTCCACTTAAAATACAAAAATAAATCCATTTAATCCAAGAATTAGGTTATACATACACTACAAGAAGCGTTTCCAGAGCCATGGTCAATGAAACCCGTGATACTTGCAATAACAAAAACTTACAATAACAAAAAATAAAAAATCACTTAAAAGTATTGTTACTAAACATGTTTTTCTATAATATGTTCCAATAATTACCAAATTAAATTTTTTTTTCTATATTTACTTTCATGTCCATTTGAAAAAAAATATTGTTCTTTTTTGTTTTTCAGGAAGATTATGTAAATTCCAAGAAACAAATGAGGTAAAATCTAATACACTCTGGTAGGGATGTCTGAAAAAGTGTACAAGAAGATGGTAAAAGAAATGAACATAATTGCATCACAGGAGGATGCATCCCAAAAACAACGTGCATCAAAAGTATGTGATCATTCATTTATTCTTGTATGCACATCGAATTTAATTTTCATATGAAATGCTAATTTTCAATTGTTTTGATGTGGAAAAGAAAAAAAATGGAACCCAATCAACACATAAGACAAGACAACAAGGAAGAAAAGGATTGATCGCAAAGTTTGTGAGTACTTACATTTTCGGAATTACTTAAGTTTTCATATTTTTTTCTGATATTTATATTTAAACAATTAATTTACACTCATCCATGGATGTCTTCTAATAGGTTCTAATATACAAAGAAGATTTAAGGGAACAATTGATCAACATTGGGTTAAGTGAGGGTTATGAGTATATGTTGAAGTATCAAAGTTTAATCTAACAATTTGTAAGTAACTATGTTGTTTAACTTTCTTTGTTTTATAATTAATGGAACAATAAGAAACCTTTATATTAATTATATCGACCATGCATTGTCATGGAATATTAAACATACAGGAAACAAAGTATGGAGAGAATCCAACAGAAGATATTTTGACACAGGTCATGAGGAATAGCTTCAAAAGAATGTGTATGGTTTATGAATCACTCGTTTCTATGGTACACTTTTTTACTTACACAATCATGTATATTCTACTATATAAATTTAGATTTACTTATTAAAAAAACATCTTTGGCCTCAATCAATACGCATAAACCCAAAAATATTTGAAGTTTAATTTAATAAATCATAGGAAGGAATAAGTGCCAAATTCGTATTGATGTAACATATTTTGTTGTAATAGTTGTTACAACATTGTTCTGAAACAATTGCTGCAACACATGCTATAATAGTTGTTGCAACACATGTTGTAATAGTTGTTGCAACAAGGTGTTGTAACATGTTGCTGCAACACCCACGTGACATGTTTAGAGGCTACAGATTATGCATTTTAAAATCCATGAGTAATTAAGAGGCTCATGAAAAGTGGTGGGTCGAATAAGTGTGGGAAAATGAATTGTTTAAGTCACCAAAACCATTTAAATCTCGTCAACTTAGCATTTGGGAAAACATTTTTTGGGGAAGATGGATCGTGTAACTTCTCAGGGGGGGGAACAAAAAATAGTTTAGGAAGTTGAATGGTCTGAACATTTTATCTGCCAAGAAATTGAAATATAAAGGGGGGAACAAAATAGTGTAAAAGGGGAGCTGAAGATATTTTCAACAATATTTTACTTCAATTCGCATAAGAAGAAATAGAAAAGAGAAAAGACAGCAAAAGGGTCAGACATAGAGGAGATAATTGTTCCATATTCGTTTGAGAGGTAAGAAATTTATAAATGAATTTATGTTATGATTAATGAAGACATTTATGTTATCATCCATTAGTTTTGTCTCTTATTTTGTTTTCTTGTAGCAGTGAATTTTCTCAAGGAATTCGTTAATGGTTAAGTTCTATTAGATATTAGTATGTTGTTAGATATGAACTCTATGGGCAGATGCTTGTTTTTTGTAAATATTTAATTCCAGAATCTAGGGTGTTTGCCTCAAGTGGTATCAGATTTGGTTTAGTTCCTGAGTTGTGAGAGAAAAAATCCTTCTGGTAAGGCCTGTGAATGTTAGTTCGAGTGAGGGATGCAAGACAACTTGTAAGGATGCCAGGGCTAAGAGCTAGAGCAACATCAAGAACTGCAAGGAATAAAGAACATGAGGAATTACGAAGGAGGATTGAAGAAAAGGAAACCAAAAGGTATGGAGATGATGAAACAAGTTAAAAGTGTTGATTATTTTGGTTGGTTGTCATTGATGTCAACCCTTGAAGAAAGACCGATAGTGAATTCCGGTAGAACAAAGGTTTGGGTAATGGACCCAAGTTTGTTTGATGTATAATGGTATGAATTTTAATATAATTGAAGGTAATATTGTTCTATATGGATATTACATGTCATGCCATTTCTGGTGGTATGTCGAACGTCACATAACTCCTCACGGTTAGAGAGTTATGGCCATGTGAAGTTGGAGAACCCTCATGAGTCATCTAAAAGCCCCAAAAGGTAAAATTAGTCAAATTGGTTGCAAAGAAGAAATTATTTAAATAATAAACAAAGTGATGAATGTACTATAAGTCAAAGTGTATACAAAATAAACTATTTAAATAATAAAGTTAATGAAGAAATTACTAAGTGGACAAGTGGTTATAGGTGGGTTAGCCCTAAAATCAGGAAAGTGGTTTAAGATGGTTAGAAGGTAACCCCTTGAGGAAGCTACATAAAATTATAAATAAGTGGCAAGGGTCTCTTATTTTAATTACACTTGAGAATATTGAATATATACAAGTGACTCAGGTAACCAAAGGATATCTAAGGAAAATTTCATAGGGAAGGTG
Organism: Picea engelmannii; assembly: GCA_009831015.1. Lineage (NCBI taxonomy): Eukaryota > Viridiplantae > Streptophyta > Pinopsida > Pinales > Pinaceae > Picea > Picea engelmannii. The sequence continues at coordinate 59,535 of ML791140.1, forward strand.
AAGTAAAGAAGGCCAAATTTCAAGGAAGGATAAATTCTTTTGATGATGATTTCTAAGGTATGTTATTTAAAGGTCATCTCACCATTTTCACAATAATTTTTCTTCTAGAATGCTTCAGACCGTGAAATCTGGAGGCCATTTAGGAAACATATCTAAGTAGCTGTTATAAAATTTTTATCTTGTGGGTCATTTTATTTTTGGAGTTACACTACGTGGAAAATAGGGTTTGTGGCTAGTCCTGAAACTGGGCTAAAACAAATGTTTTGGGTAAAAAGGTCATAACTTATTCATAATAGATCCAAATTCCTTAAGACCAAATGTATTGGTTAGAGTACGGTCTTTAGTATTTTGTGTATTATTTTCATATCCATACAAAAAATATTCCATGTGGGGCACACTCTACAGGTTATCTCTCTAGAATAAGACAGAATTCAACAAGGTATGTCATTTTTGCTATAACTCCTTTCCTAAGAGGTTCCAAGCAATGAAACCTAGAGGAATTGCATAAAAGAGACTGAATAACATTGTGTACTATTTTCAGATATTTATTCATTACAGGTACATAGTTATGATTATTTCAAGTTAGAGTTGTTGACTAATCCAAAATTAGTCATGGGAGACTAAAGTAAAGTTTGATGAACATGTTAGTCTCTTGTTATTAAAGTTAAGGAAGGTTTGCAGGTATGTGATCATATATACCAGGTCTATTATAGAGTTACAGATCATATTTGGATGATGAAATTGATGAGGGATTTTGGTTGAGGTACATGTTGGTTACATGGTTCAGACAAGTAGTTGATGAGTTGGAACATACATGAGGTGTATAGTTGATGATGTTGGTACATATTGATGAGTCATAGTTTATGTGTATTTGGTGCATGATTTATACATATTTGGTGCATGGTTGATACACTTGTTGATGGTACAAGTTAAGGTACAGGTTGGTGCATGGTTGATACACTTGTTTATGGTACAGGTTGATTATAGGTTGTTTAGTACATGTTTACAATAGTATATCTCATAGTGATAGTGTGACAGTGGTTCCATCATTCTACTTACAATTCAGGGCGATTAGACGAGGCAAGGACAGGTGGTTGTAGCCACCTTCTGATTCTAGCCAGAGAACATAGGGGGTTGTATCCTCCTTTGGTTGTAGCTATAGAATTAGGGATTTGGAGCTTCCCTTAGGTTGTATCCTGAGAAAATAGGGGGTTGGAGCCTCCTTCCAATTGCATCTAGAAAATAAAGGAATTTGGTGCTTCCAATGAATGTAATTCTTAAAGACATATAAGGAAAATCATTATGTGGTTTTCTCCCGCTTCGGGTTTCCACGTAAAAACATTGGTGTATTGTGTATGTGTATGATTTCTCATTTGTCCATTGTTTGTTTACTATGAAACTATTGGATGATAATGCTACATTGATATAACACTTTCCTTTTATGGTTAAAAAGGATTCAATTGCTCTATTACTAATTCACCCCCACTCTCAGTAATCCAACAATTGGTATCAGAGCCAGGTTCCTTCAGAAATTAGTTTAACCACTGAAAGGTAGATCATGGAGAGAAACAACATGTTTAAAAACAGAATACCACAGTTTGATGGAAAAAAGTATGCATTTTGGAGCAGAAGGATGAAAACATATATACAGGCACAGGGATTTGAAATTTGGCTATCGGTAGTAGATGGATACAAAGAACCAATAGTTCCTCCAACAAGTGAAAAAATAATGAAACTCAGTCAAAATAATTCCAAAGCCACAAATGCGCTTCTGAATGGTCTTGGTGAGTTGCTATATACCAAACTTGTACATTGTAAATCCGCCAAAGAGATTTGGGACAAAATTCAAAATATTTATGAAGGAGATTCAAAGTTCAAAGCAACAAAACTTCAAACTTATAGAGGTCAATTAGAAAAACTAAAGATGAAGGAAGATGAGAATATTGAAGCTTACTTCTTACGATTCGATGAAATAGTGAATGCAATCATAGGATTGGGAGAAGAAATTGAAGAATCTGTAATTTTTCAAAAGGTACTAAGATCTCTTCCTATGAGATTTGATCCTAAGATATCATCCCTAGAAGAAAGAGAAGATCTAGACTCAATAAGCATGGATGAACTACATGGAATATTCACAGCATATGAAATGAGAAATGAACATGGAAATCCAGATATAAAAGAAGAAGCTTTCAAAACATCCAAAAGGTCAAAGAAAAAGGGAAAGAAAAAGGAACATAGAAACAACAGTGACTTCTAAGAAGATGAAGAAGAATAAGTGGCCAACTTTGTCAGAAGATTGAACAAGGGAACCAATGACAGATATAAAGGTAAGATTCCATTGATTTGTTTAAATTGCGATGGTATTGGTCATTTTTATAACAAATATCCCCATAAGAAAAATAAGAGAAATGATGAAGATTACTCAAATAGAAGACAAACATATAAAGGCAAAAGAACCAAAAAGAAAGCTTTCAAGAAAAGCTTATGAACCAAAGAAGACATATCCTCATTGGATGAAGATGAAGTCAGTGACAGTGAGACAGAAAGAGTTCTATTCATGGTAGTAGAAGACTCTAATAAATAAGACACCGAAGAAGAATATGAAGATGCACAAGTTGATTACCAAGAAGAATTGTTAAGTGCCATAGAAGTTATAAGAAGAGAAAAGAAGAAAAACAAGAAGTTACAAGAAGAACTAGACAAGAAATAAAACAATCATGAACTAGAACAAATGATCATGAAATTGAAGTTTCAAATAGAAGAAGATAAAAGAATTGAAGAAGCACTCAAATAATAGCTAGAATAAAGAGACATGATCATTGGAAATTTGGAAGTAGAGATTTCCACATTGAGAAAGGATCTTCAAAAGAAAAATATGAAGAACACCTAAAAAAAATTGGATGACATTCTCAGCAGTTAAAAGCCTCTTCATGACAAGTCTAAACTTGGATACAATCAGACGGAAAAGGGATCAAGATCCAAAACAACATAACAAGAAATATATCCAAAAAGTTATGCAGAAACAATCAAAGAGGATAGGAAGACCTACGAGGAAGATTGCAGGGACACTCCTCCACCGAGAATATTCAGATTTCAAAATCAATGACCGACAGAAACAAATAGGCCTTGTGAAGAAGAATAATTCATAAAAGTAACTCCTTTCAAGATATATTCAACTCCTAGGTATCAAACTATATTTTTTGTTTTATGTTATGCATGCAGTAATTTTGGACATAAAGTTGTAAATTGCAGAGCTAATAGGAGGAACATAAACAAATTTGAAATTCATGTACCCAAAATGGTTATCCAAGAAGGCCTATTGAAACACAGAGAAGAATATACAACATGTTTGAATCATTAAGAACTGAAGTGGAATGCTACAAGTACAACAACTTTGGACACATGGCCAAAAATTGTAGAATGACAACCCCTCCTAGAGAACCACAACAGAACTACAATAGTCGAAGATGGAAACTTCATAAGAGAAGTTAGAACATGTATAAGAAAGAAGAATCAATATATCAATGAAGAATGCACACTCGCTCTACAAGATAAGCAGAAGAAACTTGGTTGGTATGTTGATAGTGGTTGTTGAAAACACATGACAGGTGATAAAGACATGTTTCTTACATTAAGAAAGGAAAGATATGGACCAGTCTCCTTCGAAAATGATGATTCAGCTAAAATCATTAGAAAAGACACATTTAGAATTGGAAACAAGAATACCAAGGAAGAAAATGTTATACTAGTAGAAGATATGAAAAATAATATTCTAAGTGTAATTCAAATGTGTGATCAAGTTCATAAAATTACTTTTGATTGACAAAAGTGCGAGATAAGAGAAGAAGGTTCAGGAAAATTGATTGCAACAACTATAAGCAATTCAAGCAACATACATGCATTAAGTGAAATTGGATATGAAAAGTGTTGTCTAGGAAAGGAAGATGAAAGTTGGTGATGACACAGAATAATGGGTCACATACACTTTGATAACCTTGTCAAAGTCAGCAAAAAGGAAGCAGTTAGAGAAATTTCCCAGATCACGAAACCAACCAAGACTTTATGCAAGCATTGTCAACAAAGAAATCAAACAAAGACCAGGTTCAAATCAAAGGAATATTCAACAACAAGACCACTAGAAATTGTGCACACTAATCTAGTTGGAACAACTACAACAAAGGGTTTAAAAGGTGAGAAATGTGTTTTATTAGTTGATGATTATACAAGAATGACTGCAGTTTTCTTTCTCGGGAATAAGTCAGAAGATTTTGAAAACTTCAAGTTCTACAAGGAAATGGTTGAAAATGAAATGGATTAAAAAATCAAATGTTTGAGATCTGATAATGGAGGAGAGTACACTTCAAAGGAATTTATCGACTAATGCAGTAGGTATGGAATAAAAAGGAAATTCTCTGTTGCTAGGACACCTCAATAGAATGGAGTTGTTGAAAGAAAGAATAGAACAATATAGGAAATGGCTCGAACAATGCTAATGGATTCCAAATTGACAAAAAAAATTGGACACATGCAGTGCATACAAAAATTCACATTCAAAATAGAGTAATGCTCAGAAACAACAATGACAAAACTCCCTATGAGCTATGGAAAGAGAGAGCAGTAAATGTGAATCACTTCAGAGTATTTGGAAGAAAATGTTACATCAAAAGAGAATATGGAAGAATGGGAAAGTTTGAATCTTGTGTGGACAAAGAAGTACGTGTTGCTTACTCAAGTACAAGGAAAGCATACAAGTGTTACAATTTGAGGCTGAATAAAGTTGTGGAAAGAATCAATGTAACAATTAATGAAACAGGTAGATGAGAATTAAAGGAAGAATAAATTGAATCAATGGAACAATTTTATGAAGAAGAAGTTGATCATGAAGAAGAAGTAGAAGGGGAAGATGAAGAAGATCAGACAAAATTAGAAGAGAAAGTTCAAAAGGTGCCTCCAAAAACACCTAGAAAATGAGTACAGAAGAATCATCCTTCAGATCAAATTATTAGAAACAAAGATGCAAGAGTTGAGCTAGAAGAAGAATCTATTCACTAGAACAAACACACCTAACACTCTTATCTACTATTGAACCAAGCAGTTTTGAAGAGGCCAACAAGGATGAATTCTGGAATAAGGCCATAGATGAAGAATTGAATCAAATAGAGAAGAATGACACTTGGGAATTGGTTCCAAGACCAAATAATAAGAATGTGATTGGCACAAAGTGGTTTTTCATAAATAAATTGAATGAATATGGACAAATTACAGTTGAACAAAGATAAATCGGTATGTAAAGGATACACACAAGTCGAAGGAATCGACTTTGAAGAGACATTTTCCCCAGTGGCCAGAATGGAAGCAATCTGATTTCTTTTAGCTTATGCATGCTCCAAGAATATTAAAGTGTATCACATGGACGTGAAATCATCTTTTAGAATGGGGAACTTGAAGAAGAAGTCTACATTGAACAACCAAAAGTATTTTAGTTGTCAGAGAACGCAGATTATGTGTGTAAATTGAAGAAGGCCTTATATGGTTTAAAATAGGCTCCTAGAGCATGGTACTCTAGACTAGATAAATATCTACAATGGGCAGGGTTCAGAAAAGGAAGTGCAAACAACAACCTCTACATCAAGGTAACTCAAGATAGTATTTTATTAATTGAAGTTTATGTTGATGATATTATTTTTGGAAGTACTGATGACATGTTAAGCCATAAATTTTCAAAGGATATGCGGAATGAATTTGAAATATCATTACTCAAAGAACTATACTTCTTTCTAGGTCTTTATATACGTCAAAGCAGCCAAGGAATTTTTATTTCTCAAACTAAGTATATCAGAGAAATGCTAAAGAGGTTCAAAATGGAAGATTGCAAACCAGTTACCACTTCTATGCAAACCAGTTGCAATTTGAGAAAATATGATGATTCGAAGTCTACATAACAGAGGAAATGTAGATCAATGATTGGTACCTTACTATATGTGGCAACATCTAGACCAGATGTAATGCAGGAAGTTGGACAGGTGGCAGGATTTCAAGAAACACCAAAGGAATCACTTGTATTAGCAGTGAAGAGGATTTTAAAATATCTCAAAGGAATAGAAGAGTTTGGATTATGGCATCCAAAAGGAAAGGATCTATCACTTATTGCCTACACAAATGCAGATTGGGAAGGATGCAGAAGAATCAGAGTATATTGCAACAACATGATTTTGTACTCAAGTTCTATGGATGAAACAAACTTTGACAGATATACATGTTGAGTATGATGAGCCCATTCCAATATATTTTGATAATACAAGAACCATCAGTATCTCAAAGAAACCAGTGATGAACTCCAAGACAAAGCACATTCCAATAAAGTATCACTTTCTACAGGAACATGTTGTAGAGAAGAACACCAGAGTTGAATATGTGGGAAAAAAAGAACAAGTGGAAAACATCTTTACAAAACTGCTTCAAAGGGAAGCCTTTGAGTATCTTCGCCAGAGACTCGGAGTAATTTCTACTCAAAAATGAATGTTTTTGAATGCTTATCTTATATGTCTTATATTTACACAAGGAAACACCATAGAGAGGATAGTTCAAGTTGGGAGATCAGTTTCAGGAAGAGTTCAGTTAGAGGGAGAAGCCCCAGATGAAAATAAATGTTTTCCATTGATGAAAAAGGGGGGGATATTTATCAGTTGCAAAGGTAAATGCTTTGAGAAATAACACATAGGCATGGTTCCAGGGGGAACGATGATCACAGGGGGAGAATGAGTGATATGAATTCAGTATTGCATTAGATTTTTCCCATCAATGCCAAAGGGGGGTATTTTTTATTATTTGGTTTGGTTTTCATTGATGTCAACCCTTGAAAAAAGTTTGGTAGCGAATTTCGTAGCACAAAGGTTTGGGTAATGAACCCAATTTTGTTTGATGCATAATGGTATGAGTTTTAATATATTTGAAGGTAAAACTATTCTAGATGGATAGTACATGTCATTACATTTCTGGTGGCATGTGCAATGCCACATAACTCCTCACGGTTAGAGATTTATGGTCATGTGAAGTTGGAGAACCCTCATGAGTCATCTAGAAGCCCCAAAAGGTCAAAGTAGTCAAAGTGGTTGCAAAGAAGAAATTATTTAAATAATAAAGTAAAGTGTTGAGTGTACTATAAGTCAAAGTGGATACAAAATAAATTATTTAAATAATAAAGTAAAGTGTTGAGTGTACTATAAGTCAAAGTGGATACAAAATAAATTATTTAAATAATAAATTTAATGGATAAATTACTAAGTGGACAAGTGGGTTAGACCTAAAATAAGGAAAGTGGTTTAAGATGGTTAGAAGGTAACCCCTTGAGGAAGTTACATAAAAGTGTAAATAAGTCACAAGGGTCTCTGATTTTAATTACACTTGAGAATATTGACTATCTACAAGTGGCTAAGGTAAACAAAGGATATCTAAGTCAAATTTCAGAGGGAATGTGAAGTAAATAAGGCCAAAATTCAAGGGAGGATAAAAAAATTTGATGATGCTTTCTAAGGTATGTTATTTACAGGTCATCTCACCATTTTCACAATAAATTTTTTTATAGAATGATTCAGACCATGAAATATGGATGTTGTTGAGGAAACATATCCAAGTAGTTGTGAAAAAAATTTCATCTTGTTGGTCTTTGTATTTTTGGAGTTACACTCTGTGGAAAATAGGGTTTTTGGCTAGTCCTGAAACTAGTCTAAAACATGTGTTTCGGGTAAAAACGTCATAACTTATTCATAACATATCCAAATTCAATACAAACAAATGTATTGGTTATAATACATCCTTTAGTATTCAATTTACCGTTTTCATATCCATACAACAAATATTCTATGTGGGGCATGCTCTACAAGTTCAGTCTCTAGAATAGGCTAGAATTCAACAATGTATGCCATTTTTGCTATAACTCCTTTTCTGAGAGGTTCCAAGCAGTGAAACATGGAGGAATTGAATAAAAGACACTGAATTATTTTTAGATCTTTATTCATTATAGGTACATAGTTATGATTATTTCAAGTTAGGGTTGTTGACTAATCCAAAATTAGTCATGTGAGACTAAAGTAAAGTTTGATGAAAATGTTAGTCTCTTGTTGTTAAAGTTAAGGAAGGTTTGCAGGTATGTGATCATATACACCAGGTCTATTACAAAGTTACAAGTTAGATTTGGATGATGAAATTGATGAGGGATTTTGGTTGAGGTACATGTTGGGTACATGGTTGAGACATGTAGTTGATGAGTTGGCACATTCATGAGGTGTATAGTTGATGATGTTGGTACATCTTGATGATTCATAGTTTATGTATATTTGATGCGTTATTGGTACATATTCGGTGCATGTTGATTCACTTGTTGATGGTACATGTTGAGGTATAGGTTGGTGCATGGTTGATGCACTTGTTTATGGTACAGGTTGATTACAGGTTGTTTGGTACATGTTGTTATAGGTTGTTTGGTGCAGGTTTATTGGTACAGGTTTACAACAATATATATCATAGTGATAGTGTGATAATGGTTCCATCATTCTACTTATATTTCAGGGCATTTGGATGAGGCAAGGATATATGGTTTTAGCCACCTTCTGGCTGTAGCTAGAGAACATAGGGGGTTGTAGCATCCTTCTGGTTGTAGCCATAGAATTGGGGAGTTGGAGCTTCCCTCAGGTTGTATCCCAAGAAACTAGTGGTTTGGATCCTCCTTCCAGTTGTAGTTGGAAAACAAAGGAAGTTGGTGCTTCCAATGAATGTAATTCTTAAATACATATAAGAAAAAACATTTTGTGGTTTTTTCCCACTTTGGGTTTGCACGTAAAAACACTAGTGTACTTTGCATGTGTATGATTGCTCATTTTTTCATTGTTTATTTACTCTGAAACTATTGAATGATAATGCTACATTGATATAACACTTGCATTTTATGGTTAAAAAGGATTCAATTGCTCTATTACTGATTCACCCCCACTCTCAATAATCCAAAAAAATGTATGAAGATGATCTTGAAGAAGAGTGAAATGTTGAGGAAGTAGACCCAACAATACGTTTAATATATTTTCTGAAAGATATAGGTAGTGCAAGGGTGTAATTTTCATGCTACGATGGTAGTTTGAAATCCAAGGCTCTCATTGATTGGATAGGAGAGATTGAAAGATATTTTAAGTATGAAAATATTCAGTATCCCAATATGTTTCAATTCGCCATGACTAAGATAAAGGGTCATGATGCACTTTGGTGGGATATTCTACAGATAGATAGAGTGGATAATTGACATGGAAAGATTAGAACCTGAAGGAAGATGGTGAGAAAAATCAAGGAGAAATTCCTACATGTCGATTACTAGAGGAATTTGTTCAAGCATGTGGAAAACTTAACGCAAAAAGAAACATATGTTCGTGAATATACAAAGGATATTTTCAAACTATCCCTTGGGTTAGGGATAAAGGAAATAGAGTAACAAAGAGTGGAAATATATGTGAATGGGTTGAATTATCAAATTTTAGGATGAGATGAGTATGCATTACTTTCATAATCTAGATGAATACTCTCAAGTTGCTTTGAAAGTGGAAGAAAAGATTGACAGAATATTGTGAAGAAAGTTCCGAGGAAAAGGAACTAGAGGTAGGGGAAAAGAAAGGGATGTTAAAGATAATGAAAAGGAGGATAAAGTGATCGGTGGTCAAAATACATGAGGAGGAAGAAGTGACCAGTGGTCAAAATACATGAGGAGCAAGAAGTGCTAGAAAAGTCAAAGGTTTTAGTAGAGGTAAGTATGTGATTGCATGTTATATATGTGAAGTAGAGGACCAAAAAGAATCAGAATGTTTAGAGGGGTAGAAAAAAGTGAAAATAAATGAGGCTAGGACACAAGTTACCCAGGAATATGAAACAACAGTTATTGGTGGGAATGTGGAAGTATTTCAACAAGACCAAGGAGAAAACCTAAATTTTAGAAGAGTATTACTCAATCCTAATACAAAGGCAACATAAGATCCTAAACAGAGAAAGATATTGTTCAAAACTAAATGAAAAATTTAGGATAAGTGTTTTCATCTTGTCATAGATGGTGGAAGTACAGAAAATGTAATATCCACAAAAATAATGGAGAAATTTTAGTTGAAAATCATTCCACATCCAAATCTATACAAGGTCTCATGGTTGAAAAGAGGAAAATAGGTAATTGTGACTCAACAATGCTTGTTGAATTATTCGATTGGAAGTTTAGTGAGTAGGTACTGTGTGACATAGTAGAGATGGATGCTTGTCACATACTACTCAGAATACCATGGATTTTTTATAGAAAAGTTGTCCATGACGAGAGGAAGAATACATATAATTTTTTAAAGGATGGAAAGCAATATAGATTGGAACCAGTGATGGATACTAAGTTGAGTGGTAATGATAGCAAGGAAAAAGGACAACAATAATAGTTTCAATAACAACTGCATTATGTTATGTTCAACTAAGGAATTTTTGAGAGAATAGAAGGGAAATCATTAATGTTTGTCCCTAGTACCAAGAGAAGTTTGAGAGATTGAAAAAATGAGTCCTATGGCATCGAAAATTCAACCTTTTTTTAATGCATTTAAGGATATTGTTGGAGATGATATACTAGTAAGTTTACCTCCCTTGAGAATTGTATCACATAAGGTCGATTTTATAGTATAATCAAGTCTATCGAATAAATATCCTTATCAAACGAGTTCAATAGAGAGTGGAAAATTAAATAAGAAGGTGCAATATTTGCTTGACATATGATTTTTATTAGAGAGAGTCTGAGTCTGTATTTTGTACCTATAGTTTTGACACCCAAGAAAGGAGTTGAATGGAGAATATGTACTGATTCACAAGCTATTAACAATATTACAATCAAGTACAAATTTAATTTACCAAGGATAGATGACCTCATGGATTTTTTGAGTGGGGAAAAGTAATTTTCAAAGATTTATTTGAAGAGTGGTTACCATTAAATTCAGATAAGGGAAGGTGATGAATGGAAGAAAAAATTAAAGACAAAGGATGGGTTGTTTGAGTGGTTAGTTATGCCAATTGGACTAACCAATGTGCCCAACACATTCATGAGAATTATGAATGAAGTTTTGAAACCATTTTTTTTTTTTTTAATTTTGTTGTTGTGTTCTTAGATGACATTTTTATTTTCAGTAAGACCAAAGAAAAACACCTATATCATGTGACAAAGGTGTTACAATGGTTGAGATAAGAAAAACTATTGATCAATTTGAAGAAATGTACATTTTTAAAGGAAGAGTTAGTGTACTCTAGATTTGTGATTTCCAAGGAAGGTTTGAAGATGGATTCTGAAAAGGTTAATTCTATTTTGGAGTGGAAAAGACCTAAGTGTGTGTTTGATATGAGAAGTTTCCATGGTTTGGAATGCTTCTACATGAATTTTATTAGAAATTTCAACGATATTTGTGCAACACTTACTGAATGCATGAAGAAGGGAAATTTTAAGTGGACAATAGAAGCCATGAATTCGTTTGAAAATTTGAAGAAAAAGATAATGGAACGACCAGTTTATCACTTCCATATTTCAATAAAGTATTTCAAGTGGACTATGATGCAAGTAATTTAGTAGTTGGAGCAGTTTTGATCCAAGAAGGAATAGCTATTGTGTTCTTCAGCGAGAAATTAAATTACGCTAAGAAGAAGTATTATGTTTATGATCAAGAGTTTTATGCTATTGTGCAAGCCTTGAAGAAATGAAGATATAACTTACTTCCAAAAGATTTTGTCTTATTTACTGATCATATGGCATTGCATTACATCAGTAGTCAGGGTAATTTAAATCAAAAGCATCCCAAATGGGTAGAATTTTTGCAAAGTTACTCATTTGTTTTGAAACACAGGTCTAGAAAGTCGAATAGAGTTGCAAATGCATTCAACTATCGGATAATGTTGTTGAATACTTTGTCAATTGAAATTTTTAGCTTGGAATGTATCAAATAATTGTATGCAAAAGATACAGATTTTACAAAAGCTTGGAAAGCATGCAAAGCACCTTGGAGCATTGATATAACACCATATTTGGATTTTCATCTTAAAGAAGGTTTCTTACTTAAGAAAAAAGTTTATTGCACTCCATAGATCTCATTGCAGCTCAATATTATTCAAGAGATGCATAGCATAGATTTAGATGTACATTTTGGCATTGATAAGACTACAAAATTGGTGAGGGTAAGATACTTTTGGCCTAGCATCAACAAGGATGTTAATAATTTTGTTGAGTGTTACATAATTTTTTAACTCTTCAAAGGAAGGATTCAAAACACGAGATTGTATACACCAATACTGATACCCAAGAGTCCATGGGAAGATATACGTATGGATTTGTTTTTGGGACTTCCTAAGATGCAGAACGGTCATGATTCCATGATGGTTGTAGTGGAAATATTTTTGAGGATGGCACATTTTATACCATGGAATAAAACCAATGATGCTACTAAATTTGTTGTTTTATTTTTCAGAGAGATTGTGAGATTACATGGGCTATCGAGGAGTATCACTTTTGACAAGGATACGATATTTCTTGGGCATTTTTGGAGGATACTTTGGAAAAATATGGGTTCCAAATTGTTGTAAATTTCTACATATTGTCCTCAAATGGATGGAAAAACCAAGGTGGTGAACCGAAGTCTTGGAAATTTGTTAAGGAGTTTGAGTGGGGATAAGTCAGGGCAATGGGATTTGATCTTCACACTAGATACATTTTCTTATAATTATTCCATTAACATATCTGTAGGAAAGAGTCCATTTCATATTGTTTATGGAAGGTCACTGAAAGGATTTGTTGTTTTGGTTAAGTTTCCCAATCTGGAGGAAAAAATGAGTGTTAATGCAAGCGAATTTGCAAATAGAATGCAAGAAATGCATTAGCAGATTAAGAGAAAGTTGTAGCAAAGAAATGCCAAGTTTAAAGAAGGAGCAGATATACAAAGAAGACAAAAAAAAATTTGAGAAGGAGAGTTAGTAATGACACACTTGAGGAAGGAAATATTTCCCATAGGGAGACAAGAATTATGAAGAAGATACCCTGGATGAATGGAAGAAATAACTACTTGTTAAACTAGGAAGAAGAATTGGAACAAGTTTTGGTAAAGAGTATTCACAAGAAGACCCGAAATAACGAGTATTTTGAATATTTAGTCAAGTGGAGAAATAGGGGTTCTGAAGATGCATCGTGGGTTTCTGAAAAGGAGTTAGAACACTTACATGGATCTTCATCCTATGTTATATATATAGTTACAATCACATGAGCCAAGGCTCATGCTTTTCTTACTAAGGATGTCTAATGCAGGGGAATATTTGGCCTCAAGCAATCTGCATCAACCCAAAAATATTTCAATTTTAAGATAATAAATCATAGGAAGGATTAAGTGCCAAATTCCTATTGTCATAACATTTGATGCAACATTGTACTTGTTGAAGGAAAATATTCTTGCGGACAGGTAGATCTCCTCAAAGAGATAGACTCTTAACTCAAAGATAGAAAGTGCTTATCATGGTCACTAACTTCCTTTTAGGTCTACACAAACTAATGCATAAAGAGGAAGGAGGAAAGACATACCTTTTACCCGTGTTTGTCCCTGCATGCTCTGAGTTGAACTCCAATCTTCAGCTCCTCGATAAGCCCTGTAGACAAACAAAGTAAAACCACTTCCTATTCTATCGAGATTAGTTCGAAGCAGACCTATCTACTTACAGACGAATTCATGTAATGTCAAACACAAATTAGAAAGAAACAAGCCAATCATATTACATTAATGAGGACAAAACATTGCTTACAGCCATAGATGGAATGTAGCAGTTTCATCAAGTTCTCCTTGCCTAACCCTTGCTCGAAATCTCCACGATCGGAATGACGATAGCTTCGCTGATTAGCCTCCACTTCACTATGTGTTTCCTATGAGATCATAGGTTTCATGCTTCTCATCCCTTCTCCGAATATCACTTATGAGATAATAAGTTTGGTATGACTCTTCATCCAGATCCCCCTTTCACCATGAGAAAGCCTGCTTATATATCCTTGGAGAGGCTCAACAACTTGAGATATCTTTGGGGTGAGTTGAGGATTTTCCTCCTTGAGTTAGGAATCTTCCCTAAGATCATGGCTGGACTAGGGGTTCAAATCCAACTGCCTTCCAAGATTGAAAAGATCTTTCCCCCATTCATATCAACAAACCAACTGCTGCCCAGAATAGGTAGCGCTCCCTCAAAAGGGCCATCAGAGCGTTATAGTGCTCCCAAGTAGGCTTTAAGGGGGCACCAACACTCCTGAGAGTAGGAGTGCTCCTTCAAAAGGGATGATACAGTGTTATAATGCTTCCAGATAGACTATAGGGGAGTGCCAGCACTCCTGAGAGAGGTATAGGGGCGTGCTCTCCTCCAAAAACTCAGTTTTTTGGGTTCTTTCAGATGGCAAGAGGTTCATAAGCCCAGTTAACCATTCCTCCTCTTCCAAATCAAGTGTTTGATGTGTGTCAAGTGTCCTTCTCATGTCGTTATAGGCACGACATAGGCATCATGGCAGTATGCTTTCCTTGACACTTGCGACACTTGTGAGCAAAATGTGACACTTGCGACACTTGTAATGATGACACTTGTGAGACTGTCGAAGTGATTAATTTTAATGTGTAACAGATTTCCCCCCAAAGTATGAAGTTAGAAGACAAGAACTGATAACTGAAATTCTTTGTAGACTTTCAAGCAAGGGTATAGACACAAAGAACCTGACAGAAGCTACACACAAACATCCAAAAAATATTATGACATGTTTCAAACCCAAGGCAGGCATACCTATGCTTGGGTGATCAAGACTTGCAAGATATGGCCACCATAAAATACACTGCAGATCCATAATTGTATTGATAAAAGGTATAGCCACCGAGGATACAATGTGGATCTATACTCTTATGACCTAAAATGATCGTAGCCATGAAGAATACATAGTGGATATATGAGATGATAAGACATAGCCATGACCAATACAAAGTGGATCTATGTAACAGTATATGTGTCATTGTTCAAAAGAAACTCCTTCGCAACCTGGGAAAAGTACATATAAGAGTGATCACTCAACACAGGGTCTTCTTACCGATCCCAATGTAGTACGAATCTAACCATGTGAATAGATGTCCTGATGTCGAACATGGCAGAAACCACTTGATTACTGGTCAATGATATAAACCGTTAACAAGTGCAAGGGAGATCACCATTAATGTCAATGATTCCCAAGGTACTCTAGTACATTCCAATGAATGTGAATGGATGAGCTGAAGTCAAACATCCATGGAATCATTCGATCAAAGGTCAATGATGTAAACCCACTGTTGAACGTGAGGAGGCCTGCCATTGAGGCATGCAGGTCCCAAAGTACTAATTGGTTTCTAAGTCTAGTCATTGGATAATGTGTTGATGTCAACAGGAATAGACTCATCGAAGGAGGGCCTTGATGTATCCCCCATCAATGACATGAAATAGACACAGAGATGTAATTGGTATATCAAATGAACATGGACTGACATGGGTATTGAGACAAGATATTTGTGATGGCTGACTCTTGAGGCGGATACTTCCCTTGAACATTGAGGCACAACAACAGAAACATGACATGGACCAAAACATGATGATGCAATGGATACTGTGACTTTCATCGGGTGACCCAAAGGAGTGACAGAAACTCAAAGGATTGGCTCAGTGTAGAGGTTTAGTGGATTAATATATGCACAAAGACAAAGTGTTGTGTTCAAGGGCGACTCTAAGAGTTACTTGGTAATGTTCTCAAAAAACTGCTTGGCTTGCTTCTTTCAATTTTTTCCCCCATCTAGATAGACAAGTACCTCCTTTTAATTTAATGATTTCGAGGAGGGTAACACATGCTCGATATAAATCACCTTCGATAAGTTCCTCTTCCTTTGTTTAACGAACTAGAAGAAGTAAGGGTTCAGTCCCATATGGGCCTGTCGATGTTTTGTTTAATGAGTCCAAAGACAGAAAATTCAGAGGTTTTTCATAATTATAGATTCTGGAAAAAACACTTAAAAGAGAAATCTCTCAGTTCCTTTTTCGTAAAGTAGTCTGATGAGACCGAAAAAGAGATAAACTATCGCTCAACAGGCATTTTCTTCAAATACTTTAATGAGCATGAAAAGAACAAGGTCGCTCGGTAATCTTTTCATGTTTAGAGAGTCTGAAAAGAACTTAAAGATGACTCCAATGTTGTCCTTTTTCGTAATGTTAGTCTCGTGAGGCAGAAAAAGAGATAAATTATCACTCGAAAGACACCCTTTCAAAACTTTTAATGAGTGGGAAAGGAAGCAAGATCAATTGGCAATCTTTTCATGTTTAGAGAGTCTGAAAAGAGCTTAACGAAGACTCCAGGGGGTTCCTTTTTCATGTATCCATACAGGTCTGAAAAAGAGATAAAAGTCTACCCAGATGCATTCTCATGTATTTACGAGCACGAGAAAGAACAAAGACAAAGCTCGGTATGCCCCTAGCATGAGAGCTAGTGGCTTAAGTCCAGAATGATTAGCAAAGGCTGGAGACATGCCCTCCAAGCTTCAATTCATTCACCGATTTTGATGCTGTCACCAATTTCTCTAGTAGATGAGAAAAAGGAGAAGGGTGGATGAAAAGAAGGTTCAAGAGAGGTAACTGTTTCATTTTTTAATGAGCTTGACACAGGAAAAGAACTATGCTCAGGACCTCTGTTTCATTTTTTAACGAGCTTTCCACAGAGAAGAGAAACTATGCTCGTGGTTTTGTCTGGATCATGACTTCCAAGAGGATAATGCTCTGGAAGGGTACCATGTCAAAGGATAAAATGCGGTCATGGCCTCCAAGAGATCTTTGCTGGATGGAAGAGAATCACTCGATAAGGAACACATGTCGAGGGTCGTGATAGGAGTAAGGAGATCAGGCTCCAATAACCCTACCGAAGAAATCACCATGTCTACTACCAGATCCAAATCATAGGAAGTTGAAAGCATGGGAGACGATAGAAAATCAACATCAGGAGGGGAGATAGACTGTATATCTGCTCGAATTTCTTCATGAGGGGGAAGAAAAGAAGATCGGTGATGGTTATTATCCCAAGGTAAATTTTTGGTGCGAAGCATCTCCGAAATGGATTCATCTGAAGGAAAAGTTGGGGAAATGTAGTTGATCGCAGACCACAAGGAACTCAACCATGATTGCATCGAGGAACTATCAGGTGATAATAGATGTTGGGCTTCCGACGAGGGAGAAGTGGATGGGATAGAAAAGTATGATGTTTCAGCTGGACTAAGTGGCACGGTGTCACCTAGTGCATCGAATTCCAATGGAAAAGGTACAATCCAAGAGTCAGATGATTCCAAAGATTGATAAGCCGTGGTCGAAATCATATCGACGGTGGCAATATGATGTGTAGTCGGAGGAAGTGGTGTAGTGAAAGTACCCATGAGGCTAGAATATTTTAGTAAGCCAACACCAACGCTTTCATACATGATCTTGTGGTCTCTCAAAAAGGAATATTGTTGGTAGCAGGAACACGAGCATCGATCATGTAGAAATCCAACTGATCAACAGTGACAATTTTTCCCTGATGAGGAAATTGGACACATCGAAAAACTGATGAGGCAACGACAGTCATAGAATAAAACCAACTTATTCCAAGTAACAAGCTGTAATCGAGGGGAGCATCGACCACCTCGACATCAACAGAAATAGTTTTTCCACCCAATTGGATGGGCAGGGACTGTAAAATCCCATGGGGATGAAAACCTCTCCCATCGAAGGCACGTAACATCATTGGGGATTTGTTGAGTGCTGGTGATTTTAAACCTTTCCAACATGCCAAAGACATGACACAAGTCGAGGCTCCGTCATCCAAAATAGTTCGATGGATTTGTTGATTGTGAACAACAACATCAACTTAGAAAGAAAGTTGGTGGGAGAGTCGAGACGCATAATTGTCTAGGTTAAACATAATCTGATTGGATGAATTAGGATCAACAACACCAAGAGTGGCCAAGAGCATTCTACGTTGATTGGGGCAGTGTTGTAGAACTTCTAACGCAGACATAGTGCATGGTGCTTGAGCCAAATCTTCAACAATGTTGTAGTTTTAGGTAGCATGTGAACTAGGATTAAAGGTGGCTTTGCGGATAGTTCTGTTAAGAGGGCGTAATATAGAGTCAAACGTGGGTTTCTCAATCTGGAGTGGTCCAGATGGAGGATTAACCGATGGAAGACTAATGGAGGATGATGATGGATCCGGTAAAGTACCGGTACTGTTAGTGTCTTTTCCTTTGTTAAGGTTACCTAGTGTGTCGTATGTCTTAGAGTGAGTGGTCAAATTAATCCCATTAAACATATAAATATGTGCACTCGACGAGGCCTCATCATTAGGATCGCTAGAATTTCCCCTGGGAGAGGGGGTTTGAGCAACCATGGATTGCTGCTATGGAAAAGGTTGAGTAAGCATAGCAGGTTGTGACTTCCATTGGAAAATTTTGGCCACTTCATTGAAAAGTGGACAATCCCGAGTGTAGTGATCATCACCACAAATGATACACGGGAATTTCAGTTTTCATTGTGGTTTCTTTTCGATAGCAGGTGTTTGATTTTTGGGTTGTTCATTATTATTTTTTGATTTATTCTTTGTCTTCTTCTTACCGTCAGATTGTTGTGAAGGGGCAGATTGAACTGCATTCACCTCAAAGATCTGATTTTGGGGGGAGGTAGAGGAGGGTGTAGTCAATTTGGAAAAAGATTGAGTTTTGAAGGAACCGATAACACCATCCGCATGAGATGAGGATGATGGCTTAGAAGGATCGGTATTAGATCGAGTAGCATTCAAAAGAAAATCATACAAAGTACCAGATTAGGAATAAACCAAATCTAAATACGGAGCCTGAGCAATGGCTTGTTCCTCTGTGACCACACCACCCATAGAAACATCGCGAGTGATCGGGGGTAACAGTGATTTAGTAAACCATTCTTCCAATAGTATGTCAGGAATTACTGCCTTGATCATCCTTCGTCGTCGCCTCCACTCATGAATATGGTTAGAGATATGCACAGAGTTAGTTTGATGAAGGGAGGTCAAGAGTTCAGTACCCATCTCGTAGCGAATAGGTAGTTGAAAGTGCATGAGGAAAGACATGGCAAGGGAATTGAAATCATGAAAAGAAGCACGCGGTAAGTCAATACACCACTTTGTTGCTAAACCGGTAAGTGTTCGCTGGAAAAGATGCAAACGTATAGAATCATCCATGAGGGAGCTTGATGAACACCACAAATGGAAATTCATCACATGGTCATTTGGATCTTCGCTAGGGTTTCGGTCAAATTTCAGAATATCAGAAGGAAGTTTAGCTGGAATGACTGGCCAAACCGGTGAATGAGAAATAGGATCATTAGTTAACCGAGACAAGTCTGGGAGATACAGAGTCACAAGGAAAGGTATTTGTCAGTTAATTTGCGAATGATGCTGGTGTGACATAGGAACACCTATAGGACCATAGACTGGGTTAGGTGGATAGTTGTAACCAGTAGGTCCTCCTACATACGGTTTTTGTTGGCCAGGATAAGAAGGATTCGATGGTGCATGAGAAACATTGGCATAACCCGGTGGGTTCTAAACATTATAGGCCAGGTGATTTATTTTCCCGTGAGGAGGATAAACATTTTTCCCTTGAGAATGGTAAGGAGTAGATCCCGGAGGCGGATTCACATGAGGCCCATGAGGAAGATAAGACTGTGGTCCCGGAGAACCCCAGGTGGTGTTTTGGATGCCACCCAGATAAGATTGCACGTAAGATGTTCTGGAAGGGACATGATTAGATTCTCCTCCTAGTGGGTTATTATGCAAGTTCCCCCCAATGTGGGGTTGAGTAAAAGTGCCTCCTGGAGATACTCCACAGGATTGTGAAGGGTTTCTAGCAAACAAGGGTTTCCCCCCTACCAGTGGTGGATTTACGACTGGGGTATGACTGGAAAATGGAGGTTTCCCTCCAGGAGGAGCATGAAAGGGGACTGTCCCCTGGGAGGGGTAGGCCCTCCATGTAAAGGCCGTCCTCCAGGAGGAAACGGTTCGTTGGATGGTGGTTGCCCTCCAACTAGTTGTGTTTGGCTAGTAGGGGTCTACATTCTTGGGTGAGAAGATGTCCCAGCAGGATCGTGTGGAACATGCAGAGCTGTAGAGTAAAAACTTGTAGAAACAGGGGTAGAGATTGAAGTGCTTTGGGGATGAGTAGAGGTGATGAGTCTAGCATTAGGATGGACTTGTGCTAGTGTAGCAGTAGGGTGAATAACTTGATCGACTGGGTGATTCATGGTTTGACCGGATGGTTCTGTTTCACTAGGAGGGTCATGAGGTTGAAAAGGTTGTCGAAAGGATTCAAAATGTTCATAGAGATCACGTCCCGATGAAGTCCTCCATACAGAAAGAGCAGGTGTGGGATCGGTTTCTACTACGGTGCTAGGATGAACAGGAGTCCTATACTCATCACCAAAGATTGGTTCTGTGGATCCCATATCTGTTTCGGTAAAGATCCTCTCTGGTAATCGTGGGATCTCTTCGTCTATGACGTTCCCAAGGGAGTCTAAACGAACCAAAAGTGGTTTGAGAGGGGTTACCGACACAAGTGTAGTGGGATTTTCAACCATGACCAAAGTGCCTTCTAAGTTATCTAACAGAGGAGCAATAGCACTTCTTGCATCAGATTTATTGTCTACCTCTCTACGGTTGTTGTCTTCTGGAGGATTAGGAGGTAAGGGTTGATAGCCTTCCGGAGGCAACCCTTGCATCCTACATGATTTGCGAAGACCTTTATCGTCTACAGGCTCAATTGTGGAGAAAAACAGAACACACTGAAAATCTAGGGCCAACTAACAAAAAGAAAGAGCATGCGCTAATAAAATCTAGGAATCAACCAAGAAGAAAAAACTTCTCTCAATGACCATACTAGTTGGTGATGAAATCCAACATCGTGTGATCAAGTCGAGAAGGGACTAGGATATGGTGGAACAGTTACAATGGTGAATTTCTTAACAGACTTTCACCTTGGTGCAAGCTTCCATGCAGTAATTGTGGATTTACCCTCCAAGGAGCCCGAGTGCGTTTGACCAATGTATGTTTCAGGTACAATGAGACTTCCCTTCACTGTCACCTTGTGTAAGTACCTAAAGATTATGGAAACTAAAGACACCAATTCGCAGTGAGTCCCTGGGCGGGTACAGTTGACAGTTTGATCCGAAACATATGGGAAGGATAACAAGTCTGAAATCAACCCGAGAGGCTCCCACACATAATCGTGGGTATACCTCCAAGCGACCCCCAATATATGATCCGACCACTACAAACAGTTGAACCACAAAGGGATAATCTTCGTAATTCACCCGAATGCGACCTCGTGCGTAACCCTTGTGTGAGAGGGGGATCCCAGAAAACCAATATGACAATTGGCTTTGACTCTCCCTAGCTTAGGATGCTAATTTTTGTTTTGAAAAACTTTGGAGAGTTGTACTCATAGCCTAATCCAAAGTGTTAACCCTAGTCTATTGTTGGTGAAAGATCCTAAAAATGAAAATTTTCTAGATAATTTTTAATTAGCGTTCGTTTTACAGCTATTCTTTACTCAAAGGGTGTTATGAAAGTGAAACTGATGGAATGATGACTCAATTCCCAAAAAGATGCATAAAAGATGATAAGCAATCATTTCTTTTCAATGAACACCTATTTAAGGGAAAGAGAAGGAGTCGTTTTCACTTTCAAACACTAATATGAAACGTCCTCAAATCAATTGGTTCTCAATCGAATCCAATGCAATGCTAAAACATTTTCAAAAACGCCTTCTAATATGCAAACAAATCACTAAAATGTATCTTTGTCATTTGTATGCTAATGATGATTAATTCAATGCAAAAAACTTCTCTTACCATCTACCCTTTCAGATCAAGGAGATTCGGACAAGTATGATCATATTTCGCACAAACGACACACACCCTCTTGTTGTAATTGAAATAATAAGCAAACAGAAAACAAAAGATAACAAAGAAAAATAAAAAAATTCACAAAAGAGAGAGATGTTCAAGAACAATGACCTCAAAAAATAACCAAATGAGAAGATTCGTAGACTTCTGATGTCCTTCACCAGAGTTTCTGCTCAGTCAGACAAGAGAGAAAAATGCAGTGGATCGATTCCAAGTTCTCACCAGGAGCAAAGACTCAAAATAAGAGAGAAGGTCACCAAATATGAACAAAAAAGTGTCTACTTCTCATAAAGAAGAGGGTCAAATTTCATTAGGAAGATGTAATGAAGTATCAAGAAGCTGGACAAGGGTAAAAACAGAGACTGAGTTTCAAAAAACACAATTCTAGAAGGTAATTTTGCAAAAACAAGGTTGGTGCTATGGTATAAGGGCCACCAGATCATTATAAATCTTTGTTTAAGACTTCTAGGGAGTGCTAGCACTGGGCTAACATAGGGACAGGGGCGCCAGGCTTCAAAAACTCAAAAAATTGCCCAAAACCCTAAAATTTCAGTCAAAATTTGTCAATCAAGATGCATGTGATGGATTGAGGATTGAATCAGCAAGTGCAATAATACATAGGGGGTGAAAAATGTCTGAAAACAACAAAGAGTAAGACAAGGTCTATGAGGAATACCAAAACTAAAAAGTTTTGATTCGCCCCCAGTGGAGTTGCCAATTTCTGTTGAAGGAAAATCTTCCTGCGGATAGGTAGATCTCCTCAAAGAGCTAGACTCTTAACTCTAAGATAGAAAGTGTTTATCATGGTCATTGACTTCCTTTTAGGTCTACACAAACTAATGCATGAAGAAGAAGGAGGAAAGACATACCTTTTACCGATGTTTGTCCCTACACGCTCCGAGTTGAACTCCAATCTTGAGCTCCTTGATAAGCCCTGTAGACAAACAAAGTACAACCACTTCCTATTCTATCAATATTAGTTCAAAGAAGACCTATCTACTTAGAGAAAAATTCATGTAATGTCAAACAAAAATTAGAAATAAATAGGCCAAGCATATTACATTAATGAGGACAAAACGTTGCTTATAGCCATAGATGGAATGTAGCAGTTTCATCAAGTTCTCCTTGGTTAACCCTTGCTCGAAAGCTCCACGATCGGAATGATGATAGCTTCATTGATTAGCCTCCACTTCACTGTGTGCTTCCTATGAGATCATAGGTTTCATGCTTCTCATCCCTTCTCCAAATATCACTTATGAGATCATAAGTTCGGTATGATTCTTCATCCATATCCCCCTTTCACCATGAGAATGCCTACTTATATATCCTTGGAGAGGCTCAACAACTTGAGATATCTTTGGGGTGAGTTGAGGATTTTCCTCCTTGAGTTAGGAATCTTCCCTAATATCATGGCTAGACTAGGGGTTCGAATCCAACTACCTTCCAAGATTGAAAAGATCTTTCCCCCGTTCATCTCAACAAACCAACTGCTGCCCAGAATAGGTAGCGCTCCCTCAAAAGGGCCATCAGAGCATTATAGCACTCCCAAGTAGGCTTTAAGGGGGCTCCATCACTCTTGAGAGTAGGAGCGCTCCTTCAAAATGGATGATACAATGTTATAACGCTTCCAGATAGACTATAGGGGAGCACCAACACACCCGAGAGAGGTATAGGGGAGCTCTCTCCTCCAAAAACTCAATTTTTTGGGTTCTTTCAGATGGAAAGAGGTTCATAAGCCCAGTTAACCATTCCTCCTCTTCCAAATCAAGTGTTTGATGTGTGTCAAGTGTCCTTCTCATGTCGTTATAGGCACGACATAGGCATCATGGTAGTATGCTTTCCTTGACACTTGTGACACTTGTGAGAAAAATGCGACACTTGTAATGACGACACTATCGAAGTGAGTAATTTTGATGTGTAACAATACTTAAATAGTTTCTACAACACATGATGTAACAGTTTTTGCAGCACATGTTGTAACAGTTGTTGCAACACTATGTTGTAGCATGTTGTTGCAACACCTGCATGAGGTATTTAGAGGCTACGAAATATGCATTTTTAAATTGACGAGTATTGTAATAGGATCATGAAAATAGGTGGGTTGAATAAGTGTGGGAAAATGAATCATTTAAGTCACCACAATAGTTTATGCCTCATCAACTTAGCATTTGGGAAAATGGTTTTTTGGGAAGATGGATCATGTAACTACCCAGGGGGGGAAATAAGAAATGGTTGAGGAAGTTGAATGGTATGAACATTTGAGCTACCAAGAAATGAAAAGATAAAGGGGGGGAGTGAAAAATGGATCTCGAAATATTTTCAGCAAGATTTTACTTCAATTCACATAGGAAGAAACAAAGAAGAGAAAACACATCAAAAGGGTCAGAAATAGAGGAGAGAATTGTTCCATATTTGTCTGAAATATAATAAATATGTAAATGAATTTTTTCTTTTATTAATGAAGAAATTTATGTTTCCATCCATTATTTTTGTCTCTTATTTGTTTTTCATATAGCAGTAAAATTCCTCGTGGCATTCGTTAATGATTAATTTATGTTAGATATTAGTATGTTGTTAGTTGTGCACTCTATGGGAAAACACCTATTTTTTGTAAGGATTGATTGCAGAAGCTAGGGTGACTACATCCATTATGAGTATATGTTGAAGTATCAAGGTTTAAGTGAACAATTTGTAAGTAGATATGTTAAATTTCATTGTTTTATAATTAATGGAACAATAAGAAACCTTTATATTAATTATATTGACCATGCTTTGTCATGGCATATTAAACATGTAAGAAAAAAAGTACAAAGAGGAGCCAACAAAATATATGTTGACAAGAAGCATGAGGAATAGCTTTGAAATCATGTGTATGGTTTATTAATCACTCATTGCTATGGTGTGATTTTTTTTTACGCAATCATGTATATTCTACTATATAAATGTAGATTTATTTATCATTCTTTGTTTCTATGTTTGTAGATGGAACATGAACAATTGGAATGTCAAAAGAAATTTGAGAAAGAAAGCATCAATTTCAATAACCAAAGTACAATATCGCCTTCAATTGATCAAGAAATTAGGGATGCATGCAACTTGAGTGATGAAAACAATTCAAGTGATGAATGAAAATCAATATAATTGAATGTTACCACAAGTTGTATGTTTTGGAATATATGTTTGTAAAAATGAGGGATTTTTCTTAATGTAGTGGATATAATGTCCCAATTGCAAGACGATGTGTTATCAATAAGTGTAACAATTACTGCCCCAACAAATCTAGAAGACTGTAAATGGGAATTTATGCCGAGAATTTTAATATCAAAACATAACCGTTCCTATTAAAAATAATAATAATAAGTGTAACAATTACATATTGCTCCCAATTTTGTTATTGTGGACCCTTATGTTGCCCCATTTTGTATGACAATGGGTCTCTTATTCATATATAATAAAATTGGTTTCTTATTTTATTGCATTGTTGATTCATTAATATGTGAATGATTCACATTTTTTTAAATAACAGAGGTGTAATATGTTGGATAACGCATTAATGGGTGAGTGCACAAAGTTGGTGGCAAAAAAATTGGGAAGGGGGTTAGTAGGAACGTGCATTCACAGGAACGCGTGCATGTTTCCAGGAATGTGCACGCATTCCTAACCCTATAGGTTTGGAAGTGCTCGTACCTCCACTCAACTTGCCATTCAAGTTTAGTGGAAGGAACACACACGTGTTCCTAATAACGCGTGTGTATTCCTAGGAACATGCACACATTCCTCTACTATACATTTTTTAAAGGGTCGTGAGCACAATTTGTGCTCATTTGCACAAATCATGCTCGCATTTTTACTCTCATTGAGAAAATAGAGAGGAGTTAGAGAGGATAAGCAAGGTGAGAATCTTGCCACCGTGTCCCAGTTTAGCCATGTATCTTTAATTTCTTCTATTTTTCTCTCAATTTAGTCATTTGCTCCCAAGAATCTAAATTAAAGAAATTTGTAGTTTTCTATTATAATTAAAAAACCAACCTAATTTACATGCAATGGATTAATAAATTACAACATATATAATAAAATGGAACCAGGAGACAATGTAAACTACTCAGAATAAAACCAAGGAGAGAAAAACCCCAACCCACCACAACCACCCAATGTAAATAGTCAAAATGATGAGGGGTTAGTCATATTAAGAACCCTTGAGGAAAAATTAAGGGATACTATAGAGCCTAGAAAAGTCTCCTTGGCAACTTCTTTGGAAGTCATTGTGAATTCCATTGCAAGTGCCCAAGGGAAATTGAACTCTATTTGTGATTGTAGGGAAAGAATGTATGAATATTATAGCATTGGTTTGGACAGAAACCAAGTCAGAGACTTGGAAATTTCAAAACAACAAATGTTGACTATTTTTAGGGATCCAAGAAATGGACAAAAACTACCATTGACCAAGAAATGACTCTCCATTGACTAGTGCATCTAACCCCAGATTAGTCAAAACTAGATGGATATGTGGTATATAATTTTTGATAAACGTCCCTACAATAACACAAAGATGCCATTATATTTTCTACGAAAATTATGGGTTGAGTTTATTTTGGGTAAGCATGTCAAACACTTTGACATGGATGACTTCTAGGGGGTGGGTCGAGGGTCTACACAGGACTGAGAGCATGCCAGGAGTGATCCCATGTTAGGTCCTCATCCCCCCAAGTGAAGTCATGGCCCCCTACCCAATATCCTCTTATTACAGAGAGCTTGCAACAGGTACAACTAGCCATTTCATCATTGACTCATAGCCTAGTTCAACATAATAGCTTTGTTTCACTATCTCGGAAGGATGTGCCCTCCAATGACATTGATATAGGGGTTTGAGCCCCAACATTCATAACAAAGTACAGTCAGGAGAGGGCACATGGACATAGCGATCGTCCATGTGAACCTCACAGATTCTCAAGTTGAGAGAAAACATGCTATCGGCCTATAGAGCCCAGTGGACAACATATCTTCATGGAAGAGGTTAGTATCTTAACCCTCTGTATGTTCTTCATTGTTATATATTTATTTTGTATTATATATATATATATATATATATATATATATATATATATATATTGTATGTTGTTTTACAGTTGTTAGGTCCGAGCAGTATACCATCTACCCTGATGGATGCATCAATGCCTATTCCCACCACTAATGCAATAGTAGAGGCAACCTTCTCATTAGGTGCACCCCACACACATGTATGTGTCACGTTTGATAAATTCACCATCGCCATTTCTTTATTTAATGGCATCGCCAAAATTTTAATGTTCTTTTGTTTCTATAGGATTTGCGACAAGGTGATGTTGGGGAATGTCCATCTGGGATGGAAAATTCACCTGCATCACACGTAGGATGTGTATAGTTAAATATTGTTGGATTACTGAGAGGGGGGGTGAATCAGTAATAGAGCAATTTAATCCCTTTTAACCATATAATCCAAGTGCTATATCAATGAAGCATTATTATCCAATAACTGCAGAGTAAATAAGCAATGAACAAATGAACAATCATACACAGTACACTAGTGTTTTACGTGTAAACCCAAATCGGGAGAAAACCACGGAATGCTTTTTCTTATATGTCTTGAAGAATTACATTCATTGGAAGCACCAAATTCCTTTGTTTTCCAGCTGCAGTAGGAAGGAGGCTCCAACCCCCTAGTTTCTCAGGCTACAACCTGAGGGAAGCTCCAACTCCCCAAATATATGGCTACTAATAGAAGGAGGCTACAACCCCCAATGTTCTCTGACTACAACCGGAAGGTGGCTACAACCACCTGTCCTTGCCCCGTCCTGCCACCCTGAAGTAGAAGTAGAATGATGGAACCACTGTCACACTATCACTGTGAGATATACCNCTGTACCATAAACAAGTGCATCAACCATGCACCAAACTGTAATCAACCTGTACCATAAATAAGTGCATGAACCATGCACCAACCTGTAATCAACCTATACCATAAACAAGTGCATCAACCATGCACCAACCTGTAATCAACCTGTACCATAAACAAGTGCATCAACTATGCACCAACCTCAACAAAAATCTCTCATCAATTTCATCATCCAAATCTGATTTGTAGATCTGTAATAGACCTGGTGTTTATGATCACATTCTTAAAAACCTTCCTTAACTTTTAAAAACAAAAGACTATCATTTTCATCAAACTTGTTTTTAGTCTCACATGCCTAGTTTTGGATTAGTCAACAACCCTAACTTGAACTAATCATAACTTTGAACCTGTAATGTATAAATATATGAAACTGATACACAATGTTCTTCGTTGTATTTTATGCAATTCATCCAAGTGGAACTACTTGGAACCTCTCATAAAAGGAGTTATAGCAAAAATGGCATACCTTGTTGAATTCTGGCTTATTCTAGAGAGTGACCTTGTATAGAGTGCCCCACACAAAATATCTGATTAAATGATATGAAACATATTACATAGCATACTACAGCATTTACCCTAACCAACACATTTTGTCTCACTAAATTTGGATATGTTATGAATAAGTTATGACGTTTTTACCCAAAACACCTGATTTTGACTAGTTTCAGGATTGGCCACAAACCCTATTTTCCACAGACTATAACTCCCAAAATAAAACGACCCACAAGATGAATTTTGAACCCCGGATACTTGGATATGTTGTCTCACTTTTATAGAAATTTCAAGATCTGAATCATTATAGAAAAAAAATTATAGTCAAAATGGTGAGATGACCCGAAAATAACATACCTCAGAAAGCACCATCAAAAGAATTTATCCTTCCTTGCATTTCAGCCTTCTTTTCTTCACTTTCTTCAGAATTTCGGCTTAGATATCATTTTTAAAGGTCAGACACCTATAGATATTCAATATGCTCAAGTGTGATTCAAATGAGAGAGCCTTGCCTCTTATTTATACTCTCCAAGTAGCTTCCTTAAAAACATATTCTAGGTCACTTGGCCCCACTTTCCTTATTTTAGGGTTGGGTCC
>ML791140.1:113815-136492 GCA_009831015.1 Picea engelmannii
TATATATTGTATTGTATTTTTTCATTCACCTGATTCATCCCTCTACAATTTTTCCATCAAGGTTTTACCCTCTTCTACACTTAGATCAAGAATAATCTTATCGATCTTCCTCATTTTGTGGCCATGCATGACACACGCTAACCAATACATATTATTTAAACTTACATATAGTTCAACCATATTCATTTTGTATAGAATTTACAAAGAACCTGTCTTTTTTGTTTTTTCATATGTGTCATCATTATGTCGACCAAAACTTTTATTATCTGAACTCTTCTCACTCATATTTTTATCAATACACAACCTATACTATTCAATACGAAAATTATTAAATTTATTTTATAAATAAATCACATAATTTTCAGCAAAAAAAAAATCATTGTAACTGGTGTGCTTTTTATATACAAAGCATCGGTGCATTTATTACATAAAACGCACAGGGGCATTCCATACAACAACATGCACCGAACAATTTAATTTCTTTTTTTAAATATTTTGAATTTAAAAAGTGCGATATATATAGAAGACATCACAACGACTACAATAGAAAACAAAAACATAGCAAAAACATTAAACATTCATAAAAAAATAATAAATAAATAATAGAAAAATTACACACCAATGAGAAGAAAATTTTAAAATTTTTTAAAAATTATGTGACATTATTTTCTGTGTTGTTTAGATGAGAAAACATCAGCAATATTTTTTTTTATGCACCATAATAAAAAATATAAATAAAACGGCTTTATCGATGTGTTCCTTATACATAAACGCACCAATGCATTTATGTCGAGATGTTGCACCGGAAAATCAGAAAAATGTTTAAAAAGAAAAAACGTCAAATAAAAAATCATTTATTTTTTTTTTAAATTCAGAGGGTCGACTGTGTTGGAGATATTAGACACTCACCTATAATTATTTTCCTAATTTTTACAGTCCAATGTTGAGAACGATTCCTTAGATGAGAATATTATCTGTAGAGAATATTTCCCTACAAAATAGGATGTTCCTCTTCAGTTCAGAGTCAATCACACTCAATTAGACTAGTGGAAGGCACTCATACATGGGAACCTTAGTTTTAACACCAACAATTGCATGTGTCTCTCTCATTTCCACATGTGTCTTAATTAACTGATGATTGCATGGATCAGTTAACTAGGACTAGGGGAGAGTTCACTCCAGTGTCTGTCAATGAGTGTCTAGATCTCTCTAGATCACTACTATGGTGCATTAGTTACTCATGTATCTGATATCTATTTTAAATTATTCACTCTTTGAGTGTGGAATACAGTTAATGCGAATTATTCCATTCTTTCTCTCCTTCTTCTTCTTTCTCAATTTCTCTATGCAAATGTGTGTAGTATTTTCTAGCTAGATCTATTATGTGCAGTTTCAACACATTTACATGGTATCAGAGCCGACAGACTACTAAGCAAAAGCTACACCAAATTATTTTTGCAGGTACTAAAGATTGAAGAACACAAAAATATGGAATCTATGTTGTACTCACCAAAAATACTTCTCACGCCTAATAACTATTTGGAATGGAAGCCAAAAATTCTTCTTCAGCTAAGATGCAGAGGCTTGTACCAAATAACTATGGCGACGAAAGTAGAGCCTGATTCCGTTGATGAGAAAAACAACTTTCTCAATAGACAAGATATGGCCATAGGATTTATCTGCTTGTCTATTTCTCCAGAAACTCTCCACCAAGTATATGATGTCTCACATGATTCAACTCCAAATGAATTATGGAGAATATTGGAGGTTTTATTTGGGAATAAGGAATATTGCATGCAAAATTTTGACAAAATAAAGAATGTAGAAAAGCCATTGGAAGATAAATCATCTCAGTTTGAAGAGCCTTCTACACAAGTATTTGCATAAATTTGTATTCCATTAATTGAAGATGATGTCTACTCCATTTCAGATTTGTTTTCTGAATTTCATGTGGAATATATATGGCATGCATATCAAGGGTCACATGCAGACACTTTTCATACACAATACATGCATCTCAGGAAACAAAAAGGGAGCCGCACACATCAGACTCAATTATGATATTTTATGAGAAAAATTTGTAGAAACAAATTGGATATTTTAATTCCTCTCAGCAAAATATCCAATTTCAAAAAATGAATCTTTCGAAACAGAGTCCGAAAAGTGAAGTTATGATCATTTTTTTTTTACTAGGGGAATCGGCAACTCACGGTTCTCGTACTCACGTGACAAGGGGTAGATCCCCGTCGGCTACCACTATAACCCCAGGTGCAACCACCCAGCCTGCAAGAATGGCGCACGAGTAAATCCGAGTGAGAATCGAACATGAGACTTCATTTTACAAATTTCCTTCCATTTACACAGCACTTGCCAATCTGTCTACACCCGTGCGGGCAAGTTATGATCATTTTAAAATCAACAAAATTTCAACATTTTTCCAAAAACGATCGCACGGTTTTCAAAGTTTCATCCAAACTTTATTTGGATATTCTTCATTACAAGAAGAGAAAGTATATATGTGTGGACATATCAATGGTGCATCTAATCCATCAGATCCGTGCAAACATCTACATATTCAACAAAATATTCAAAGAGCACAAACTTGCACAATTGTGAGGTCTTCTTGGAGTGAAGGACATGGTTTCTTAGCAACTGTTTTTTTGTTCCTTCTCATTTTTTTTATGAATTGTAATTTGAGGGGGCGGGTTTCCCATGAGGTTTTCCCTCTTTCCTCCTTTTTTTTTTTTCAGTGTCTCATTCTTATATTCATTGTACAATGGGTACCTAACATGGCCTTCGTTGTCGAGACCCATTCATCATGTACACCCTAGTAGTGTTCATGGGGGGTGTTGGAGATATTACACACTCACCTATAATTATTTTCCTAAGTTTTACAGTCCAATGTTGAGAACGATTCCTTAGATGAGAAT
The DNA here is from genome assembly GCA_009831015.1 of Picea engelmannii. Taxonomy (NCBI): domain Eukaryota; kingdom Viridiplantae; phylum Streptophyta; class Pinopsida; order Pinales; family Pinaceae; genus Picea; species Picea engelmannii. The sequence goes on from ML791140.1 coordinate 116,746, forward strand.
ATTCTCTCTAGAGAATATTTCCCTACAAAATAGGATGTTCCTCTTCAGTTCAGAGTCAATTACACTCAGTTAGACTAGTGGAAGTCACTCATGCATGGCAACCTCAGTTTTATCACCAAGATTTGCATGTGTCTCTCTCACTTCCACACATGTGTCTTAGTCAATCGATGATTGCATGGATCAGTTAACTAGGACTAGGTGGTCGTTTACTCGAGTGTCTGCCAGTGAGTGTCTAGATATCTCTAGATCACTATTATGGCGCATTAGTTACTCATGTAGCCTATATCTATTGTAAATTATTCACTCTTTGAGTGTGGAATACGGTTAATGAGAATTCTTCCATTCTTTCTCTCCTTCTTCTTTCTCAATTTCTCTCTGCAAATGTGTGTGGTATTTTCTAGCTAGATCTATTTTGTTCAAGTTCAACACATTTACAGACTGCATTTGGGATCCGATGCAATAAGTGGTCCCTTTGCATCACATGCCAAACACTTATATATAGAAAAAAAAAACATTAGATCTAAAATACCTAAAATGAAAAACCTTAATTCTGAAGTGATAGAGGGAGTTAAACCATAGGGTGAAATTTTTCGTTCACGTAAGCAAAAAAAACAAGGGTTTAAGATAAGTATGATTTTTTCTTTTATTTTTTTATGAATGTATGGTTTTGAGTGAATCACCATACCCTTGAAATCTAGATTTTATGAATATTTTCGTTGTTCCAAAGTATTCTCATGCTCCACATTTCTCCCCAGTATGTCTCTTCCAAATCTGTCTCCTATAAATTTTGGAAAAATAATGAAAACATTGAATACCTTCTTAATATTAATTTTTTTTATGAAAAGAGTTTAGAGTGAATCATCGTACCTTCAAATTATCATATTCTAAATAAAATTATGGTTCCAAAGTATTATGCTTCTCCATAGTGTTCATTTGTGTGCCTCTCTTGCAAGTCTCTCCCCTGAAAAATTTTGCAAAATAATGAAACAGTGAATAGCTTTTTAGTATTTAAATGACTTTATGAAATTCGATTCCCTCTCTTTTTTTAATTGTTTAAAAAAATAACATTTTTTTAAAAAAAAATTTGCATGATGATGCATTTATTTAAGACACATCAATGTGGACACATTACATTACACATCGATGCATCCATATTAATTGATGCACCAAAGACATATAATTGTTTTTTATTAACAAAATCTCAAACTACAGTGTGGTTTATTTTTCAACACACCGATGCTTATTGTTAATATGTGCATCGGTCTATTTGTGGTTTATAAGCACATCATGATGCTTTTAAAGTTATTTGAACTTTTATTTGCACATAAAATAGTATATTCATCTCAAATTATCTTTTAGGATGAATTCACAGGACTTACAATACTTCAATATACATTTTACGGTTCATGTCGTCTTATTCTTAAAAAATGGTTTCAAAACTATATTCAAACTCAAATTGTGGTATGTTCCTCGAAATTTATTTTAGATATGTACAGGAAAATTAATTGCTAATTTTGCTAAAATGCAGGGAGAACATTATTATATGATCAAATGGCCAATTCTTCAAATTCCATCCCATTCCATATTGCTCAAACTCTAGCACAAAGTTCTCCCTTTCCATCTCCAGTAATTTTAACTTATTTTATTAATGTTTTGATTATCTCATTGAATTTTTATATATGTAACAATATTTATTTTCATATTTATTTTGTTGTGATTGACATTCTATTCTTAAACACTAACATTTTATGTATACAATAATTTTGCAGGTCTTGTAACTAAAGACTATCACGAATGCAAATGTTGTGGACCTTCTTTGACGACTAGGTGGTCCAACCACCTACGAAATCTAGTGTATGACTGCTTGAGGGTATTCCTCCAAGAAGAACACCCTTATAGAAGAGAAACATATTCTTTCAATGGTAAACCAAAGAGAACCCAAAGGCCTCTAATAATGACACCAACATAATGGCTTAGAGAATATGAGAGAGAGAAGGAGAAGGAGATTACACAAATGTTCGATTCAAATGGGGAGCCTATGTTCGATGATCCAAGATTCTTAGACACCTATGTTGAGAAATTTCCCATTGGGATGAACATGAAATATATCTTTTATGAGCTCCCCTATTGGGAGCATCTTAAGATTTCCCACTTACTAGATCTCATGCATATATTTAAAAATGTTTCATCTTCTTTATGGAGGCACATATCATCGAAATAAAGTGACACATTGGCTGTGAGGAGAAATCTTATTTCTTCAAAAACTAAAAAGAAACATTGGTTAAGACAAAAAAGTAGAGAAGAAGTTGGTCCCGCTTGATTTTTCAAAGAAGGTGATGTCCCATGGATTTTGAAGAAAGAAGATATTTATTTGGAAAAGGAAGTTATATTGGGTGTAAAGGTGTCTTCTTTATATGGGTCTTCCCTATGGCATTGATTCACTGTGCATCAATATCATTTGTCGAGGTTGAAATCACATGACCATTTGAACCTTATGTAGGTATGACATATGTCAAAAATATGATTTTATTATTTGTAATTTTTATTTTTATGTCGTGGGATAAAACAAAATTAATTTTTATGTGTTTACTTTTTAGTGTCATTATCCTATGCTTGTGCATGGGTGTGTGAACCATGAAATACCCCATGACCTAAGGTGTTCCATATCTAAATTATCTTCATTTTTATGTTGGATCACATCAAAGGAGATTCATATGGCTAGCATTCCATGGTGGCGTCTAAAGATGGATGAGATTGTTTGTATGTTTGATAAGGAACTACCATCGAGTTTCATGGACTTGTAGGTTCATATTATAATTCACCTAGTAGATGAGGTTGAATTATTTGGGGTGGTATATTGTCGTTGGATGTTGTTTTAGAGAGGCATGTGCAGAAACTGAAAGGATTTGTTCATCAAAGGGAAAAACCTAAGGGATCTATGGTAGAGGGGCACATATCATATGAGTCCTTATATTATGCTAGTGAGTACATCAATTAGATCGACAACGCACTAGGTGCAGTGATTTGGGATGACAAAAGGGATGAAGACAAAAGAGAAGGGGAGCTTCTACAAACAAATGGAAAAAGGTGTTTGATAAATAGTAATTGATTTATCATTTGTCAAATTTCTACATAGTAATTATTCACATCGAACTTCATAATGTATATTTTCATGATCTCATATGTACTATATGTTGGTTTGATTTCATGAATACATCAATGAATTCAGAAATTGATGTCATCAATAAATTTATTCTTTACAATTCAAAGGAAACGCAATGTGGGTCACATTATATGAACAAAAGAGGAGGAAATGGGAAAGTGAGAGGAAATAATTCAGACATTTGAATGGTAGAAGCATGCCTTCTCCTGATCATTTAAAAAAAAAATATGCCAATGATATGCCCCAACAGTTGGGTTGTCGAACAATTCAAAGAGAAATATGGTGCATTCGGTCGTTACCGGCGTGAAGAAGAGGATGCACTAAACATAGGGATTGGTTGCAGTAACTCGGTAATAATATTTTTTTGTACATAATTTTTAACTTCGTAATGCACATTTGAATTGTAAGTACATCTATATTATTTTATATTTTAATGGTCGGGTTATTAGACACATATTGACACTGTGATTTGTTCATTTTTTATAGGTGCATTTGTTCCCATCTATGTGAGCATATGGACATCATTTTTACACATAGGATGTCGATGATGGACACATGACACAAGACTGTGGAGTTGAAATCGAGTTCAACTAATCTAGTCATGATAGCCACCACGATCAAAACAACATACAGAGGAAGATAGGTTACATAGGAAAGATACAAGAGATCATTCGAGTGGACTTATCTTCTTTCCAATGTGTTATTTTTAGGTGCAAGTGGTGGGACACCTTTGATCAGAATAATGTAAAGGAATATCGTGATAGTGGGATGATATGTATCAACTCTAAAAAGATGTGGGATGAAGCTAAGGAGCCTTATGTTTTCCCAAAACACTGCAACCAAGTGTTTTTTTACCCAGATGTGTTGGATAGGGATTGGTGGTTTGTATTAAGACACGACCCTAGATCAAAACATAGTTTTTGAGAAAACAATGTTATCATGCCAAGCAAGGAAGATAATGAGGTGATGACAACAAAGAGTGATATGTACATGTTTTTTTTATCTTTAATATTTTTGTTGTATCCTTTTGTTAAATTCTTTATTTATCTAATTATATTGTTTTTTATTCATCCTCTGAGAGAGGAAATGTTAAGTTAATTATAACAAATCTTTGAACAATTTTAGTTGGTTAATAGATAGTTTGATGTGTAATGTGTTTGTATTTCAAATTATTTGTGGTTGCATGGAACAATTGTTATTTGAACATATTTATATGTCGTTGCATATATTTAAAAATGCTTCATCTTCTTTAAGTATTTGCAATTGTGAAATCCTAAAAAATGTTAAATGTCCACTTGAACTTTTAATGGAACATGAAATTCTATCTTTTATGTTGATATAATTAGATGTAATGATATGGTTAATATTCATGTTTAATAGTACAAAATTTTTGGGGATATGTTTACATGATGATTCAAAAACTGAGTTTATGTTCATTTATTTAGTAAATTTAAAAGTAAGATTAACAAAAAATGTGGTTTATAATTAAAAAATTAAATTTATAACATGGTTTTGTGATAATTTGGTTTTCAACTAAAGAAGTGTTTATTAGTTTACATACTTTTATCATTTCTTTTGAAAATATTTATAAAATTATGCCCCCAATGTCGAGTAAAACCACAATTAATGAAGTAATATTTTAAAATTTTATAGCAATCAACTTACGAAATAATGACAAAAATAACAATAGAAAGATTTGCATCCATACAATTTTAAAGCCAATAGAATGCTTATCATTGGAGATCATAACTTTTTTTTATAATGTTTTTTAGTGCAGAAGAGTTTATTCAAAACGAGTAATTAGTACAATGGAAGATAATATTTATTTATATGTAATTTGTTTTTTGAAAAACAAAATAGTCAAAATGAATATGTATAATGAATTATCTATGCAATTATAGTTTCATCCATATTGAAATTTGTAATTTATAAAAATAAACATGATGATGATAACCATCTTATTGTTAATTTTTAATGATGTTATTAGTTTATTTTCAAATTACTAGAGCATACAATGCATTTCCAAAACAACAACATCAAGAGGATCACTGAAATAAACACAATCACAAGGTATGCAACATTTTGTCCTGGGAAACCCTCATGGTTGAGAAAACCATGCAAAACTTCCTCAATAATAGATTGTCAATACAATGCCAAGACTAAGACCAAATCACTAATAATAAACTAGGGTTGAGCATGCGCCTCTCTTCTCCTTCCTCCTGCAACTGCAACTTCCTTCAAAACATGTGAACTAGAAGTGTGAGTGAGTGAATGAACAAGTGAGGTTCCATCATCACTTATAAATACTAGTTGAGGAGGCGCTAGGGTTGAGGAGGCACTAGGGTTATGTATCTTCACTTAGTAGGGCCAACTTCTTCCAATAGTAGTTAGAACCACTTTATAAACCCTAGGGGATGACTTTACAAATACCACCATATAAATATGGTTTGACCAATCCACAAAAGGGGATTTGGTGTTATAAAAGACCTGACAAGATCAATCCACAATAGGGGATTTGATATATAAGATAATAACTCAAATATAATTAGAATATTCTTTGAAGTTACAATATTTAAACACTCCCCCTTAACAAGAAGGGTATTCTACTGACATAACCCAGTACAACATCATCATGAGAGAGAGAGAAAGGGCATCATCATCATCATCATTTGGAACAATGACTGGGATATCTACAAATCATCAGAAGTTTTTCTCATCATCAATATCATCATCATTTATAGCATGGAGTTGGAGTATCATTATCATCATCATCTACATGAAGTTGAAACACCAATATCAATTAGCATAAAGCTAGAACAACAATATCACCAACCTGAGGCTGGTACACCATCATCAACAACATGAGGCTGATACAACAACATCATCAACATGAGGTTAAGACAAAAAAATCATCAACACGAGGTTGAGACAACAATATCATCATATGGAAACATAATGAGGCAGGTCCAACAACAAAATTTTGTGGTACTCTGAAATATCGTCCTTACCAGACCTTCAAGATCTGCCCAGGAATCATAAGATTCCATAGGATATAAAATCCTAAAAAGATACCACGTGGTACTCTGACAGACCTTCCTTACCGAACCTTCGGGATCTACCCATGAATCATAGGATTCCCTAGGATATAAAATCCTAACGAGCTACCACTATTGACCACATCTGGCATATACATGCATAGGTACTCTGAAAGATCATCCTTACCGAAACTTCAGGATATTCCCAGGGATGATCAATCCCCTACGATATAAAATCCTAGAACAGAGCTACCCGTTGTTGGTAAAGACACTATAGTATCATCAACATCACTCCCCCTTTCGAGGGAGGTCCTTTCGAATAACACCAATATTTTCTTGGAAGTACTCAAACTTCACACAAGACAAAGGCTTGGTCAATACATCTGGAACCTGCTCATATGTGCCAACATATTAGATCTTTACATCTCCCCTCTACACCATATCACGAATGTAGTGAGACCATATCTCTATGTGCTTTGACTTAGCATGGAACACTGGGTTCTTTGTCATATTTATACAACTCTGGTTATCACATAGAATCACAGTGGCTTCCATCTCCATATTGAATAAACATGTCAACAACTTACGAATCCATATGCCTTCACAACTGGCGTAACATGTTGCAATGTATTATGCTTCTACCATGCTGGGAGAAATACTGGACTGCTTCCTTCTTTTCCATGAAGTCATGGTTGACCCCAAACTGAAACAACATCCTGAAGTGCTCTTTCTATCAAAATCACTTCCATCCCAATATGAATCAGTATAACTATATAGTCTGAAGTCATGATCTCCAATATAACAAAGATCATACTCCAATGTACCCTTAAGGTATCTCATCACATGTTTTGAAGATACAAGGTGAACATGTCTGGGATGTATTAGATTACTAAGAGGGGGGTGAATCAGTAATAGATAAATATAATCATTTTTAACCATATAATGCAAGTGTTATATCAATGTAGCATTATCATCCAATATTTTCAGAGTAAATGAACGAATGAACAATCATACACATACACAGTACACCAGTGTTTTTACGTGGAAACCCAAAGCGGGAGAAAACCATATAATCTTTTTTCTTATATGTCTTGAAGAATTACATACATTGGAAGCACCAAATTCCTTTGTTTTCAAGCTACAACTGGAAGGAGGCTCCAACCCCCTAGTTTCTTAGGCTACAACCTAAGGGAAGCTCCAACTCCACAATTCTCTGGCTACAACTAGAAGGAGGCTACAACCCCCTATGATCTTTGAATACGACTGGACGGTGGATACAACCACCTTTCCTTGCCCCGTCCAACTTCCCTGATGTAGAAGTAGAATGATGGAACCATTGCCACACTATCACTCTGCGATATACTATTGTAAACCTGTAACAATCAACCTGCACCCAACAACCTGTACCAATAACCTGAACCATGCATCAACCATGCATCAATCTATACCTCAAACTATAATCAACCTATTCTATAAACAAGTGCATCAACCATGCACCAACCTATACCTCAACCTGTACCATGAACAAATGCATTAACCATACACCAAACATGTACAAATGACATGTCACAACAACTTGTCTAAACAATTTATCACAACAACCTGTCTCATCAATATTATCAACCAAATCAGATCTACTCACCAAGATCAATCACCAAGACAAATCTCAAATATGTGCATCAACCAATCATAACACAACCACTCATAATCACGACCAATATCAATATGTTCTTATAATAATATGCCAATACAAGTATGCTACATCATCCATAAACCATGTGTCAAGAATACTACTAACAAGTGCTTCCAACAATGTACCAAGTATGTACCAATCATGTATCAACTACTCATCAACTATGACTCATCAAGATGTACCAACATCATCAACTATACACCTCATGTATGTGCCAACTCATCATCTACTTGTCTCAACCATGTACCCAACATGTGCCTAAACCAAAATCCCTCATCAATTTCATCATCCAAATATGATTTGTAACTCTATAATACACCTGGTGTATATGATCACATGCCTGCAAATCTTCCTTAAATTTAACAACAAGAGACTAGCATTTTCATCAAACTTTACTTTAGTCTCACATGACTAGTTTTGGATTAGTCAACAACCCTAACTTGAAATAATCATAACTATGTACCTATAATGAATAAAGATCTGAAAATAGTACACAATGTTCTTCAGTGTGTTTAATGCAATTCCTCTAGGTTTCACTACTTGGAACCTCTCAGAAAAGGAGTTATAGCAAAAATGGCATATCTTGTTGAATTTTGGCTTATTCTAGAGAGTGAACCTGTAGAGCGTGCCCCACACGAAATATTTGTTGTATGGATCTGAAAATTTTACACAGCATAATATAGACTATAATCTAACCAAAACATTTTTTCTTACTGAATTTGGATCTATTATGAAGAAGTTATGACGTTTTTACCCGAAACACCTGTTTTATACTAGTTTCAGTACTAGCCACAAACCCTATTTTCTATGGCATGTAACTACAAAATTACAAGGACCCACAAGATGAAATTTTTACCACAGATACTTGGATATGTTTCTACAATGTACTATCAATTTCACAGTATGAATCATTCTATAGAAAACGTTAATGCAAAAATGGTGAGATGACCTGTAAATAACATACCTTGGAAAGCATCATCAAAAGAATTTATCCTCCCTTGAATTCCGACCTTATTTCCTTCTCCTTCCCTCTAAAATTCGGATTATATATCCTTTGGTTACCTCAGTCACCTATATATATTCAATATTCTCAAGCGTGATTAAAATGAGAGAGCCTTTCCTCTTATTTATACTTTCATGTAGCCTCCTCAAGGGGTTACCTTTTAACCATCTTAACCCATTTTCCTTATTTTAGGGAGAATCCACTTCTAATTTATCCATTAAATTTATTATTTAAATAATTTGTTTTGTATTCACTTTGAATTATAGTACATGCATCACTTTACTTTATTATTTACCTCCTAACAACTCTTAAACCACTTTGACTACTTTGACCTTTTGGGGCTTCTAGATGACTCATGAGGGTTCTCCAACTTCACATGGCCATAACTCTCTAAATGTGAGGAGCTATGTGAAGTTATACATACCACTAGAAATGGTATGAAATGTAATATCCATATATAATAGTCTTTCTTACAAATATATCAAAACCCATACCATTATCCATCAAACAAACTTGGGTCTATTACCCAAACCTGGGTTCTCTAACTTCTCATGGCCATAACTCTCTAACCGTGAGGAGTTATGTGACGTTCCACATACCACTGAAAATGGAATGAGATGTATTATCCATATATAGTAGTCTTACCTTTCAATATATTAAAACTCATACCATTATACATGAAACAACCTTGCGTCCATTACCCAAACCTTTGTGCTATTGGAATTCACTACAGGACTTTCTCCAAGGGTCGAAATCAATCACTAAGAGTTGACATCAATATACAATATCACTTTCCAATGGTTGACATCAATGACAACCAACAATCCATACGAATTGTCCATCAACCTAAGCCAATTGTCTAACAATCTCCCCCTTTGGCATTGATGGAAACACTTAGTCATGATAACATTCATGCTTATACTCCTCATCAATGTTTCTATCACTCCCCCTTTGACATCAATGGAAAAGGGTATCTCCCTTTGGGGCTTCTCAACCTGACTGGACTCTCCTTGGGGTTGCACCCCCTATATACAAGCCTTGGATTTTTATTTGTGTTTATAAGCCTTTGATTACTCTCTCTCCCTTCATATTAATAATATTTCCCCCTTTCACAAAGGGTATCACTCTAAAGTCATATTGTTCATTCTTCCCTTGTGAACATCACTCCCCCTGGAACCATGCCTTTGATAAATCTCTCCCCCTTTGTCATCAATGGAAAAGGTATCTTTTCATCCAAGGTTTCTCCCCCTAACTGAACTGTCCTTGGGGATACTCCCCCTAACTAAACTCTTCCTAAAACTGATCTTCCAACCTGAACTATCCTCTTTATGGTGCTTCCTCTTGTATATCTAAGACATATAATATAAGCATTCAAAAGCATTCATTTTGGAGTATAAATTACTCCTAGTCTCTGGCGAGGATACTCAAAGGCTTCCTGTGGAAGCAATTTTGTAAGGATTTGTGCCACTTGTTCTTTTGTGCCCACATATTCAAATTTGATGTTCTTCTCTGCAACATGTTCCCGTAGAAAGTGATACTTTATTGGAATGTGCTTTGTCTTGGAGTGCATCCCCGGGTTATTTGAGATATTGATGGTGCTTGTATTATCATAATAGATTGGAATGGGCTCATCATACTCGACCTGTATATCTGTCAAATTTTGTTTCATCCATAGAACCTATGTACAACATGCTTCTACTACAATATACTCTACCTCGATTGTAGATAAGTATATTGATGATTGTTTCTTTCTTAGTCAAGATACTAAAAACTCACCCAAGTAGAACATTGCTCCACTAGTGCTTCGTCGGTCATCAATGCAACCTGCCTAATTTGCATCTGTGTAAGCAATAAGTGATAGATCCTTTCCTTTTGGATACCATAATCCAAACTCTTATGTTCCTTTGAGATATCTGAAAATACTCTTCACTGTTAATGCATGTGATTCCATTGGTGCTACTTGAAATCATTCCACTTGTCCAACTACCTGCATTACATTTGGCTTGGATGTTGTTACATATAGTAAGCTACCAATCATTGACTTGTATTGCCTATGGTATGTAGACTTTCAATCATCATCTTTTCTCAACTTGCAACTAGTTTGCAATGGAGTGGTAACTGGTTTGCAATCTTCCATTTTGAACCTCTTTATCATTTCTCTGATATACTTAGTTTGAGAAATAAAAATTCCTTGGTTTCTTTGACATATCTGAAGACCCAAAAAGAAGGATAGTTCTCCAAGTAATGACATTTCAAATTCATTCTGCAAATCCTTTTGAAATTTCTGGCGTAACCTATCATTAGTACTTCCAAAAAAATATCATCAACATAAATTTAAATTAATAAAAGACTACCTCGAGCTACCTTGATGTAGAGGTTGTTGTCTACGCTTCCTTTCCATAGTTCATAGGGAGTTTTTTCATTGTTGTTTCTAAGCATTACTCTATTTTTAATGTGAATTGTTGTATGCAATGCATGTGTCCAAAACATATCTGCCAATTTGGAATCCATTAGCATTGTTCGAGCCATTTCTTGTGTAATTATCATCCATTATGATAATGTTCCTTTGTCTTTGGAGCACTCTCTGAACCAATCTATGAATCCATGCTCTCGTCCACTGTCATATATCTGTCCAAACCTATTAATTTTTCTTACGAATCTATCTCTTTCCATACTGTGAAAGACTCTACTTGTGCAACTGTCCATAATGCTGACCCATTTATCACTATACTATCATGAAGTCTTGATTAATCTATCAAACTGTAATTATTCTAACTGACTGCCCTGAATCTATCTTCTCAAACTCTGCAAGCTACTCAAAGGATGGTTCTTTGGTTTGTCACAGCTATCACATAGACTCCCCTTGTCTAATATCCATATAACCTGGGAGTCTCTAAGCTCGATGGCTCAGAACAATTCTTGGTCTTATGTGTTTTCATCATCTTCTTCATTGGTAGATTCATCATCATCTTCATTGGTAGATTCATCATCATATTCATCGGTAGATTAATTATCTCTCTGAGTTATGACTTATTTCTTTCTTTCTGTGGATTCATCTTTCACTACAGTGCTTGAAAGTACAATCTCTTGAACCTGTTTCTTATTTACCTGTCCTTCCTCTCTTTGAGTTATTTTTGAAACCTTTTGTATTTGACATCTTTCTTATTCTCTATAGAATTTTCTTTGTCTCATTTTATTGCCAATCTTGCGATCTCTGGTACCTGGTATTTGTTCACCTATTCTTCATGTTTTCTTATCCATACTTTCTTATATTTGATATCAATGTTCTCTTTCATGGAAGTATCGATCATGCTTCTACAATCACTAGCTATGTATCCATAGTTATGACATTTGTAACACTCAATGTTATGTGTGGCCACATAGACACTTCTTGCTTGACTATGTCTTTTATAATCCCTGCAATTTGCAACCTTATGTCCAAAATTAGTACAATAAAAACATTGACCATAAAATAAATTTCCATATATGGGAGTTAATGATCTTCTTTGTGGCGTAGTCCTTCTGAATTTTTTCCTTGACTGGTCATGATCATGATTGAAGATTAATTTTGGCTTGAACATGGATGGTCTTCTTGATGTATCTTTATTATTTTTCTTAGATTATGGTTGAACATGATTCCTTCCTTCGATTACTTTTGCATAACTCTTTATATTTTCTTCATTTTTCTATTCTAGCAACCTAGAGTGCTTCTCTTCAGTTTCTACAACTGATGTGGATGTTTTTGTCTCTTCAACGTTCTTGTTGAGCTTGACGATTTTGACTCTTAGTGTGATAACTTCTTCTTCAAGCTTCTCAACCTCCTCTTCTTTCTTCATTATCTAAGACTTCATGACCTCTTGTGTTCTCTTTGCTCCTTCAAGTTGGATTTTCAATGTAATTATTTCTTCTTCGAGTCTTTTCTCTTCTTGACCAAACTCTTCCTCAAGTTGGCTTAAGTCATCGGTTAATTCCTTGAGATGATCTATCAGTATCTTTTCTCTCTTTTATGCTTCTTCCTTTTTTGTTGTTATGTTGGCTTCTAAACATTTATTTTGATATTATAGAGTTTCTTCAATTCTTATGGCCTCTTCTAGTTGAGCTCGTAAATTCTTGATGACCTGATATTTTTTGGAACCTTGAATACTTTCCTTTTGCTTCATCAATTCTTTCATGGATGACTTTTTTCTTCTCTTTCTTTCTTTAGATATTAATTGCACTGATCAATTTTTCTCTGTAATCGATTTTTGCTTCTTCATACTCTTTCTCTTATGAATCTATATGACATGATGAGCATATTTCTTCTTGTTTTGTGCCTGCATATTCTTTGGCATTTTCTGATTTTATGATGGGTGAAGAATAGACAGTATGTAACTTATCCCAAAGTTCTTTGGCTGATGAACATTTACCAACCTTTTCTCTTACCGGATTAGGTAATCCTTCCCAGATGAAATCCATTGCTATTTTGTTATTCTTATCCAATTCCTTCTTAGATGTAGTCTTTTCCCTTTTTGAACTATCATATCCTGTAACAAATGATAGCCAAATATAATGTCCCTGTTCCTGTAAAAACACTTTCATCCTTATGTTCCACATCTCATAATTAAAACCATTCTGGCCATTAAACATTGGTACTGCATTCTCAGAGTAATCCATGATCTTCTTCCAATGGTTAAATTTTTTCCTGAAGGAACCGACTCCGATACCAATTGTTGGATTAATGAGAGGGGGGTTGAATCAGTAATAAAGCAATCTAATCCTTTTTAACCATATAATGCAAGTGTTATATCAATGTATCATTATCATCCAATATTAGCAGATTAAATAAACAATGAAAAAATGAACAATCATATACATACACAGTACAATAATGTTTTTACGTGGAAACCCAAAGCGGGAGAAAACCATAGAATATTTTTTCTTATATGTCTTGAAGAATTACATTCATTGGAAGCACCAAATTCCTTGGTTTTCTAGCTGTAACCGGAAGGAGGCTTCATCCCCCTAGTTTCTTAGGCTACAACCTGAGGGAAGCTCCCACTCCCCAATTCTCCGACTACAACTAGAAGGAGTCTATAATCCCCTATGATCTCTGACTACAATCTAAATATGGCTACAACCACCTGTCCTTTCCCTGTCCAACCACCTTGATGTATAAGTAGAATGATGGAACCACTGTCACACTATCATTGTGAGATATACTATCGTAAACTTGTACCAATCAACCTGCACCCAACAACCTTTACTAATAACCTGAACCATGCATCAACCATGCATCAACTTGTACCTCAACCTATAATCAACTTGTACCATAAACAAGTGCAACAACCATGCACCAATCTGTACTAAACAACCTCTAATCAAATTTTACCATAAACAAGTTCATCAACCATGCACCAACCTATACCTCAACCTGTACCATGAACAAGTGCATTAACCATGCACCAAACCTGTACACTTGACATGTCACAACATCTTGTCCAAACAAACTATCACAAAAATTGGTCTCATCAATCTTATCAACCAATTTAGATCTACTCACCAAGATCAATCACCAAGTCAAATCTCAAAGATGTGCATCAACCAAGCATAACACAAACACTCATAATCACCACCAATATCAATATGTGTTTCTAATAATATGTCAATACAAGTATGTTACATCATCCATAAACCATGTGTCAACAATACTACTAATAAGTTCCTCAAACAATGTACCAAGTATGTACCAATCATGTATCAACTACTCATCAACTATGACTCATCAATATGTACCAACATCGTCAACTATACACCTCATGTATGTGTCAACTTATCAACTACTTATCTCAACCATGTACCCAACATGTGCCTCAACCAAAAGCCCTCATCAATTTCATCATCCAAAATATGATTTGTAACTCTATAATAGACCCGGTGTATATGATCACATACATGCAAAAATTCCTTAACTTTAACAACAAGAGACTAGCATTTTCATCAAACTTTACTTTAGTCTCACATGACTAGTTTTGGATTAGTCAACAACCCTAACTTGAAATAATCATAACTATGTACCTATAATGAATAAAGATCTGAAAATAGTACACAATGTTCTTCAGTATGTTTTATGCAACTCCTCCCGGCTTCACTACTTGGAACCTCTAAAAAAATGTGTTATAAAAAAAATGGTATACCTTGTTGAATTCTGGCTTATTCTAGAAAGTGAACCTGTAGAGCATGCCCTACACAGAATATTTGTTGTATGGATCTAAAAATTTTACACAGCATAATATAGACTATAATCTAATCGACACATTTTCTCTTACTGAATTTGGATCTGTTATGAATCATTTATGACGTTTTTACCCGAAACACCTTTTTTAGACTAGTTTCAGTACTAGCCACAAACCCTATTTTCCACGGCATGTAACTACAAAAATATGACCCACAAGATGAATTTTTTACAAAAGATACTTGGATATATTTTTGAAATAGCCTTCAATTTCATGGTCTGAATCATTTTAGAAAAAAAGGTTAATGTGAAAATGGTGAGATGACCTGTAAATAACATACCTTAGAAAGCATCATCAAAAGAATTTATCCTCCCTTGAATTCCAACCTTCTTTTCTTCACCTTCCCTCTGAAATTCATCTTAGATATTCTTTGGTTACCTAATTCACCTGTAGATATTCAATATTCTCAAGTGTGATTAAAATGAGAGAGCCTTTCCTCTTATTTATACTTTCATGCAGCCTCCTCAAGGGGTTACCTTTTAGCCATCTTAACCCACTTTCTTTATTTTAGGGTTAACCCACTTCTAATTTATCCATTAACTTTATTACTTAAATAATTTATTTTGTATTAACTTTGAATTATAGTACACTCATCACTTCACATTATTATTTAACTCCTAAAAACTCTTAAACCACTTTGACTAATTTGACCTTTTTGGGGCTTCTAGATGACTCATGAAGGTTCTCCAACTTCACATGGCCATAACTCTCTAACCGTGAGGAATTATGTGTCGTTCCACATACCACTGGAAATGGAATGACATGTAATATCCATATAGAATAGTATTTCTTGAAAATATATCAAAACTGATACCATTATCCATCAAACAAACTTGGGTCCATTACCCAAACCTGGGTTCTCCAACTTATCATGGCCATAACTCTCTAACCGTGAGGAGTTATGTGAAATTCCACATACCACCAAAAACGGAATGATGTGTACTATCCATAAATAATGGTATTACCTTCAAATATATTAAAACTCATACCATTATACATGAAACAACCTTGGTTCCATTACCCAAACCTTTGTGCTACCGAAATTCGCTACTGGAATTTGTCCAAGGGTTGACATCAATCACTAAGAGTTGACATCAATCTACAATATCACTTTCCAATGTTTGACATCAATGAAAACCAAAATCCCATACCAATTGTCCATTAACCTAAGCCAATTGTTATGATCTACCAGATACTAACTCAAGGTGTTCACAACGAAGCATATATCTAGCCTAGTATCCATCATATACATCAACAAACGAATAATATGTCTATATAGAGTAGCATCAACCAAATCTAGCGAAGTATCAACCATGAGCTTCAAATTTGTTTCCATGGGTGTGTTCATGGATTTACATTCCAACATATCAAACCTCTTCATTATTTCAATTGCATACTTCCCTTGGTTAAGGAAGATCTTCTCTGGGATCTTCCAAACTTCAAGACCTAAGAAATAATGCATGAGGATTAGGTATTTCATATCAAACTATGCATCGGACTTCTTCTTACAATCTGTGATGAGATTTTATTCTCTTGTTAAGAATAAGTCATCCACATATAGTAGCAATATAATTGGCTCATCATTTATAACCTTGAAGTAAAGTTTAGAATCCGCTTTACTCTTGGTAAAGCCCAAGCTTGTCAAAAAACTATCAATTCTTCCATACCAAGATCTAGGAGCTTCCTTCAACCCATACAAAACTTTCTTCAACCTGCAGACATGATTCTTTCTATATTCAACTTCAAACCCTTGTGGTTTTTCTATATACACTTCTTTTTCAATAAAAACATTTAAGAAGGTTGTTTTCATATCCATTTGGTGTAACTTCCACTTCGTTTTGGATGCAAGAGCTATGATGGTTCTGATAGAAGCGTATCTGGCTACATGAGAAAATGTCTCTTCATAATCAATACCTTCCTTTTGAGAAAAACCATGAGCAACAAATATTTCTTTATGTTTTTCAATACTTCCTTCTGATGCATCTTTTATCTTGTACATCCAGGCACTTGGAAGATACCACATATTTGTTCTTTGGTCTAGGAACTACTTCCCATACATAATTATTTATAATGGACTGGTATTCTTCTGTCATGGAATCCACCCATTCTTTATTTTGAGTGGATTCTTCAAAGAAAGTAGGTTCCTTTTCTATGAGATAACACATCAATTCCATATAACTGGAGAATGGATTAGGTTTCTTTATTTGTCTCATGGTTCCTTCGGGGGTACCATACTTTTTTGCATCTTGAATAAGTTTCATTTCCCAAGTTGGTTTTCTCTTATGAGAGATCGTCATTTGGGGAGGTTCTTGAGATTCTATCATATCATGCTATTCTGGAATCTCATCATCAAAGGTAACTATAATTTCCTTCACTGGTTCTACAGCTCTAGCAGCTATAAGTTCTTCTTCATATACTTCTTCAAGTTGGAATTTCCTTGATCTTTTGAGCGTTTCATCTTCATCAAAGGTTACATCTCTGTTGATCTCAATTTGATGGTAACCTAGTATGTAAATTATGAAGTCCTTAGAGACCTCACAGTATCCAACAAATATTCCCTTCTTTCCTGAAGGATCCATCTTAGTTATCCTTTCTTTCAAAATATGTACAAACACTAGACAACCAAATATTTTTAGATGGCTTAATTTTGGCTTCTTTCTGATGAAAATTTCTTCGAGGGTTTTTAATCCAAGTTAACTATGGGATAATCTATTTTGGACATATTTTTTTTTCCTTGTTGCTTCATCCGATAGGTGCATTGGAATATCTTGATCGTGAATCATAATTTTTACTACTTCCATAATTGTTCTATTCTTTCTTTCTGCTACACCATTTTATTGAGGATTATAGGGAGTGTTGAGCTCCATATTAATCCTGACATCTCTGCAAAAGTTTCCAAATTCATTTGAGGTGTAATCTCATCCATTATCTGATCTGAGTATCTTGATTTTTATTTCAGAGAGGTTTTATACCAAGTCTTTGAATTCCTTGAACTTTCTGAGTACTTCATATTTTGATTTCAAGAAATAAACCAAAGTATTATGAGAGTAATCGTCAATAAATGATACATAGTAAACATACGCTCCTAGAGAGGTTGATGGAATTGGACCACATACATATAAGTGGATGATCTCCAAGATTCATTTTTCTTTACTATCGCTCTTTGGGAAAGGATTCTTTATTTTCTTTCCTTGTGCACATCCCTTTCATACACCTTCATGATCAACCTTAAATTCTGGTAAACCTGTAACTACATTGATTACATATGGTAAGGCTTTGTATTTGATGTGAGGTAGTTATTCTATGCCAAAGTTCACAAGGATTTTTAGTAGAGTGAGTTAAGGCTACATCTGAGTGACCTTTTAACTTGTACAAACCTCCTTCTTATGTTCCAGTAACAATTGCATCTTCTATAGTTTTTCCTTTCATCCATATAATAAATTCACCATCTATGAATGCAACCCTGAAACCTTTCTTATCTAGGGTTGATATAGAAAGTAAGTTATTTTTTAAACCCGGTACATAGAGTACATCATTCATTCTCATCAAAGTTCCTGAATCCAATTTGTAGGTGGATTCTCCCATTCCTTTGATATGATACTGATAATCATCTCCAAGTGAAACTTTCTGAGGGAAATATTTTTCTGTAAGGCTATAGAAAATGTCTTTATGTCATGTCATGTGCATAGAGGAACATACTATCTATGAGCCAAGTATCCTCTTCAGGTGTCACAAATCCTGAGAGGGCGGAAAAAAAAACATAATCTTCAATTTCTTCTTTAGTCAACTTCTTGGGTGGATCATCATCTTCAGTTGCACGGGAATGATGTCTTTTATTATTTATATTCTTATATTCTTCCCTTATGGAAGGAAAACTCTTGGCAATGTGTCTCATATTATCAGAATGATAACATTGATAACAGGATAAATCGTTTCCCTTTCTTTGACCCTTATGACATTTCTGGAATCTCTTTGGAGGGTGAGATTCTTTACGAAAATGGGTCTCCTTTTGGAAATGATACCTTTTCCTTCCTCCTTTAGCATGAGAAGCTAGGGATTGATATTCATCCCTTAATAGTAAGGCTTCTCGGTTGGCTACTCTTGCTTCTTCTTGAACACATTCTTCCCATAGACTGTCAAATTGGAGTTTCTCCTTTCTTGCACAGATAGTTTGGATGAAGGCATCCCAAGGTCTTGTGAGACCATTAAGAGTTTTAATTATGAGTTCATATTCATCCAAGTTGTCTCCAATTGCTTCTAACAGTTTCTTGAATTGAGTAACCCTAGAGAAATAGTCTTGAACTGTTTCTCCTTTCTGCCTCTTTGTATTCTTGAGTTGGGTTCTCAAGTTCATATTCCAGTTGATGTTCTTTCCTTCATACATTCTGGTTAGGGAATCAAACATCTCTTTTGGATTATTCTTAGAAGACACTTGAGGGATAAAGTGTTCTTTAATGGAATCTGCAATTATTTTTTTGGCCCTAATCATATCCTTCTTGTACTTCTCTTTGGTTGTTTCTTCTTCAGGTTCTGGTACATTTTATTTTATGAATTTTTCAAGGTCATTATCTTCAATAATGA
>ML791140.1:139645-160497 GCA_009831015.1 Picea engelmannii
ATAATGCACCAAACAAAACATTTTCTACTATGGTATGTGCTGCATTGGAAAACAATACCGCACCAGGGCACTACACTACAACACATATGCCCAAGTGCGTTACATTTATCCTATGCAACGCTTAAACCAAAAAACAAATTAAAATATTAATGCACATAAACAATTATTTAAAAACTAGAAAAAAAGTAGTGTGTATACGTTCACTACACGCACCGATGCGTGTAACAAATGTCAAGGCACCGTCACATAAAATTTCCAAAATTTTTGACTACAAAAATTTTTATAGTGTGTTTCGGTCATTACTATTGCCTCGCATAAGGTGCCACCAAAATATTTATGGGGTGCACCACAACACAATGTTACATTTCTCTACGGTGTGTTTGGTAAACATGAACACCCCGATGTGCACGTTTACCAACAAAATGTGTAAAAATTTATCTGAAAATGGCGGTGCACCATGTACTTTAATGCCCCAATGTGTTATATGTACTTTGATGCACCGCCCCACCAATTATATGGTTTTCATCGATGCATTGTTAAATGTATGCACGGATGCATTTATGTTTACCAATGCACTGTCGAGAAAGGTAATAGGATTCACAGTGTGCCCTGTAAATTTATAGGTCAAGCCATAGGCGATGCGAGCCGAGCACTTTGAATGCACCGTGCTGCGTTTTTTGTTTTTTTTTACACTTAAAATTTCACTCAATTTTAAGTTTTAATCTGGTGAAAACTTAAGTTATGAGGAAACAAGGACAATACCTGGACATTTTGTTGTCGATGAGGCATGATTGCGACGTACTAAAAAAAACTAAATTTTCCCAAAATTTGGAAAAATTCAAAATTTACTCACCAAGCAATAGACGAAAGGAAGGAAACCAAGGAAATCATCGATGGAAGGGTGCTTCATATAGGAAAAGGTTGCACTAGTTCTTTTGAGCTCTACAACACTAAAAATGGTAAAAATAATTTTTACCGTCAGTAATTCTTTTTTATAAAACCTTGTTCTGGTGCGCTCGAGGAACAACCGCACTGGGGCATACATTTTTAATGAGTGAATTGTTTTTATTTAAAAAAAAAAACATCCCTAGCATGGTATACGTGTTTTTGTGCACGCCTATGCACTAGTGTGTTTACTACTACATAGTGCAACGTCGTACATTTTTTGAAAAACTACTATGGTGCAAAATTTTTTGTTTAAGCATGACACGGTGCAGTATAATGATAGATTCCTTGGTGTGGTTGGTTTTACAAAGTGCACCACATAAATTTGGAAATTAACCCTGACACAGTGCTCCATATTAGATAATTGGTGCGCATGATACAATAGAGTGCACTAGAATATATTTTTTGACACAATTCTACATTGGTGCATAAACATTTTTTATTTAACCATATAATGGTGTGCTCTACTAATAGTGCATTGGTTCTTCCAGTGTTACGTTGTGTACCAGAGATTTCTTAAAGAACGCTATCACAGTGTGTCATTATTTCCCGATGCATCCTTATTTCCATAGCGCACCAAATAATATTTTTCTTTTTTTGAAATAACCCTACTACAGTGCACTAGTTTTGAGGGCACTAATGCACCTGTTGTATAAAACACTTTGAGGTGTTTTGTACTTATAAAATCATCGGTGTAAAAACATCTTCCAAAACCTCCGACCACTCACCTCCTCTAGTATCATCCACTATAAATGGATTTTTGGGATATTTTTATAGGGGTGTCCACAAAAACCTCTACTAGAGGGTCTTTTCCTTGTAGTGGTAGCATATGCGATGACTTTTATTAGGTTAAATTACAAAGTATCATTATGTATGTCTATTAATCCATTGAGCAGAAAAAATTATAACAATGTTTTATCTTTGTGTAGTCTCTAGAGTGTCGAAGCACGCCCAAGCCTAGAACCACTCAAGGTGCTTCCTCAAGAAAGATAAGAAAGATAGATTTATAGGATGATCCTGAAGGTGGCGAGGGTGGCAGTGGTCAATGATTGACCAAATACTATAATTTTATATCTAGGCCACCATATGGATGGTTTTTATGTTATGGAACTTGTTGTCTCTTTGTATATTGGGCACAAGCTGCCATTTTGTAAAAAATGTGCAATTTAGATGATGTTGAATATATATATATATATATATATACATTCCATGGCATGTTTTTTTATGAATCTCATTGGTTCTACATTTTATGTTGATGAATATATGAATTTCAAGGTCTTTGAATTTCGAAGTGTATGAATTTTATGTGTAGTAATCCCTTGATCATTTTTTCTAAGCGATTATAAATACTTGTGTTACACATTAACAAATATCTTATGGTGGAAAATATTGCTAAGTGTTAAATCCATAATCAATTAATGGTTCTTGAGTAGCATTGCTTGTTAATCATCCACGTATCTCTACATCATTGATAGATCATTCCTCATGAATTATTTGCATGAATCTTATGGATATCAATATTCTAACTCACAACCAACAATATGGAATACCTCTTGAATTATATCCATCGAAATCCAATGAAAATCCACCCTCAAATAGTGGTCACTTGAAAATATTGTGACCTAAAAAATGGCATATTACAATTTTTTATTATAGAAATAAATTTCTCTCATTTATATTCTACATAATTGTAAATCACTAAACAATTTTTGTTCAATGTTATGTCAAATTAACCTCCATAACTAGTAATAGAATTAATCAATTATGAAGATGACATAATATAAAATTAAAGTATGCAAGTACAAAACATTTGGACAACCCAAACACTTAGTATATATTTAGAATATGAATTACATGAACCCACCAATATCTTATCTTGGGTTGTTACAAGTTGGGCTCTTCAAACCCTAGCCTTCCCTTGACATTCCTTTGAGAAGCCTAGTTGTTAGTTTCTTAGTTGATCCAATCCATAATTTGACCATTTTTTAGGGCACACACATTATTTCCCCCTTTCTATGCATGACATATATAAAATCATTTGATTTATGTGTAACCCATCATAAATGCCAAAAGGACTAGTCAATGACTCATTAATGCACTCATGTGTTTGTTTAAGTTGTGAAGTGGGTATATGCAAATTTTGTTAAACCCATCAATTATTAATAATATTTATTAATTCTTCCATGATGTCCACTAAACCTATTGATCTTGATCAATACAATGAGAGAGCTCACATGGAAACTAGATATTAGAATGGGTATCATTTTCCACCTACAAATAAAGGTTTTGAGGTCACATTTCATGACACACCATAGAAAGTAATGTATTTCTACCAAAATTCCTCCAAGGAGACTTGAAACCATTATTATTTTCCCTTCACGATCTATGAGATTTTATTTCACATTCCTAACCAATTTTTGGGTTAGATCACACAAGGAGACAAAGGACCCTCCCAAACTCAATCCCACAAACATGTTCATTACATGCCATTTCCATGCCTTTCCATGCCATGCCATTGTCATGCATTGTCAATCCATGTCATGGCATACCATTTCCATTCCATGCCATTGCCACATCATTGTCATGCATTGTCATTCCATGCCATTGTCATGAATTTCCAAGCCATGTCATTTTAATTACTTGTCATTCCATGTCATTGCATCCCATTTCCATGCATTTTCCATGTCTTTCCATTCCATGCCATTTCCATGCCAATGTTATGCCTTTACAAGACAATATATCATTTCCATGCCATTGTCATGCCTTTCCATGCCATTGCAATGCATTTCCATGTCATGCCATGCTATTGTCAGGTAGCTTCCCATGTCTTGTCCATGTAGCTTCCCATTTTAACATATACAACAATAAATATAACTTTGCATAACATTATGTAAGGAAAAATTCAAATCGAAATGTGGATTGCAATGAAACTAGAATAACAAAAAAAAACTTCCTCATCCCAACAAATAAAAAACATTTTTTCTAGTGACATATGACTTAAATTTATATCACAAAGTTCCTTTCCATCCAATGAATTTTTTATGAAATTTTAAGTGTAGGTGAAAAATTTTGCATGCCTTGCCAAGCCATGTCATTCCTTTCCTTGCCTTCAGTTTCCATGCCATGTCCTGCCTTTCCTTGCTAATTCATGCCATGATTTTCCATGTCATTTCATGCCCATGCCATGCTTTACCTTGCCATGCCTTTTCATGCCTTTACATTCCATTCCATGTCATTCCATGCCTTGCCTTGCCATGTTTTTTCTTTCCATGTCATGTCGTGCCATGCATTTCCTTTCCATGTCATGCCTTGTCTTGCCATTGGATTCCTTTCCTTTCCATTTCATGCCTTTCCATGCCATGCCATGCCTTGCCTTGCCTTTCCATGACATGCCATTCCATGCCATTGCCACACCATTTCCATGCCATTTCCATCCCTTTCCAATCCATGTCATGTCATGCCTTTCCATTCCATGTTATTTCCACGCCATTGACATGCCTTTCCATGCCTTGCCTTGCCTTGACATGCCATTCCTTTCCAAATTCATGCCATGGCATGCCTTTCCTTTCCATGGCTTGCCATTCCATTGCCACATCATTTCCTACCTTTTCATTCCATGCCATTTCCATGCCTCACCAAGCCATGCCATGCCTTTCCATTCCATGTCATTTCCATGCCTTTCCAAGCCATGCCATTGCCTTTCCAAGCCATGCCATTGCCATGACTTTCCATTCCATGTCATTTCCATGCCTTTCCAAGCCATGCCATTGCCATGACTTTCCATTCCATGCCATTTCCACACCATTTCCATGCCTTTCCAAGACATTTCATTGAAATACCTTTCCATGCCATGCCATTGCCACACCATTTCCATGCCTTTACATGCCATTCCATTGGCATGCCTTTCCAATCCATTATATGACATTGTCGTGCCTTTCCTTTCCATTGCATGCCTTCCATTTCCATTCCATGTCATGACATGCCTTTTCTTGCCATGCCATTTCCACACCATATCCATGCCTTGTCATGCCATGCCATTTCCATGCCTCACCAAGCCATGCCATTGTCATGCCTTTCCATGCCATGCCATTGCCACGCCATTTTCATCCCATTGCCAAGCCATGCCATGCCATTGTTATGACTTTTCGTGTCATTGCATGCCTTTTCTTTCCATGCCATTTCATTTCATGCCTTTCCTTTTCATGAGATTCCATGCCATGCCATTTCCACGCCATTTCCATGTCTTTTCATTCCATGCCATTTCCATTCCTTTTCAAGCCATGCCATGCCATTGTCATGCCTTTCCATGCCATGACATGCAATGCCATACCTTGTCTTTCCATGCCATGCCTTGCCTTTCCATGACATTCCATACCATGTCATGCCATTTCCACTCCATTTCCATGCCATTGGCATGCCTTGTCATTCCATGTCATGCCTCGCCAAGCCAATAAATTATATTAACTAAGTTATAACATGACAAATATAGCATCCCTTAAAACAAGTAATCATTAAATGAAATGGGGATAAAAATGCAAGCCTAAACTAGGGTTTAGATAACAAATGCTTGTTGAAATGAAAGCTGACACATAACAACCCTAGAATATTCAAGACATCAAGCCATAAAGGGATGAAAAATATGACAGAAATATAATAAAAGGTTTCAAGGTTTATTCTAATAAAAGGTTTCAAGGTTTATTCTAAGTGTGAAAGATGACAACTAAACCATAGACATCAAGATAACAAGGATGGAAATCGAGGGAAGTCCTAATCTAACCACGAAATTGAGGGTACGGTTAATTCAATAAGATTATAAGATAACATGAAATATCACTAACTTAGAAAGAGCACTTACTAGGTAAATCAATGACCTATACCTACAGCTTGCCTTGCAAAGCCATGCCTTGCTTTTCCATGACATGCCGTGCCTTTCCTTTCCATGCCATGACTTTCCTTCCATTCACTTGCCATGCCATTTTGTGTCATGCCTTGTCTTTCATTGCCTTTCCATGCCATGTTTTTCCTTGCCTTTCCATACCATGCCTTGACATAACATGCCTTGCCTTGCCATGTCATTATATGCCATGTCATGCCTTGCCTTGCCTTTCCTTTCCATGGCATGCCATGCCTTACCTCACCTTTCCAATCCATGCCTTTCATTTCCATGCCTTTCCATACCTTGCCTTTCCATGGCACGACTTGCCTTTCCTTCATGTCTTGGCAAGGCTTGGAAAGGTAAGTCAAGGCATGGAAAGGAAAGTCAATGCATGGCATGGCAAGGAAAGGAATACCATAGCATGGAAAGGCATGGAAATGCATGGCATGGCATGGAAAGGCAAGGAAATGCATGGCATGGCATGGAAAGGCAAGGCATGACATGAAAAGGCATGGAAAGGCAAGGCATGGCAAGGCAAGGCATGGAATATCATGCCATGCCTTTCCATGGCTTGGAAAGTCAATGCATGGCATGACATGCCAAGTTATTCATTAAATTAATTTAAAAAAAAAGATAATGGCATTCATGTATCATACCTTATTTTTTGCCTAAAAAAAAATAATCCTTGAACTAAATGAAAAACTTTAATACGTAAAAATTACAATCAAAGGATTCATTAAGAATGTAATTCTACTGATTGTTATCCCATCTCTCTTAGATAAAAATACTTGCATGAGAATTTCAATGTCATAACATATGCTCTTTTTATTCATAAATCTAAGGTATTTTCATAGTTGTGAAACATGGATTATCATAATTAATAGGATTTACCTAGACCTATACCTAGGCCCAGAACTTTCCTTTCCTTTCCATGTATAGATTTGCTTAGCCTTGTCATGTCTTTCCTTGGCTTGCCTTGCCTTGCCTTGATTTTCCTTTCCTTGCATTTCCATACCTAGACCTAGACCTAGACCTATACCAAAACATTGCCTTCTTGTGCTGATCCAGGTGGATATCAGTGGCCACCCACCTTTTCCAACTGGCTCAAAACAGTTTTCTGGCAATTTTGGCAATTTACTATTTTTAGCAGGTTTTAACTTCCGAGGCCATTTTGAGGGCCCGAATGAAGGTTTTTCAATATTGAGGTTCCCAATGATAACTAAATTCAAAATTGAGAACAAAAAAATGAATCTCCTCGGTGATACCTTTCCAATGAGCTATCACATGCCTAAAACAGAGATCGTATGCAAAAGTTACGACCACGGGAAGTTGATGTACTCACTTACCCAAACGGGGCCCACATGACTTTTGATGCTTCATCTCCTAGGGTTAGGTTTTTGTATGTCTAAGGTTTTTGGCATTCCTTCTTATTGTAAAAATGTATTCAGAGCCTCATTGTAATCATCTTCTTGTGAATGCGAGTAGCCATCACATCTCTTCTCAGAGATAAGTTTCCACCATTCTAGCGAGTCTTTCACTCTGTATTTTTACAGCCTCTGTACATTTCTTTCATTAATAGAAATCGTGTATAACTGTACCTTTGTGTTTATGGTTGTATATATAGTATATTTCTATTATATTATTGAATATATGTGATATCTCTTTGCATTTCTTTATTATATCTCCGATCTCATTTCGTGTCGAAAATAATCTAGATCAGTGGTATCAGAATAGGCTGCTCTTGATCATTTTTTCAGTGCATGTCCCCGACGAGGTCCAAGTATAGAAAGTTGGGTCTCAAACTTGTATCTCTTGAGGAAAATCTCTCTCGCACACCCAAGAAACCCTCAATGGTGGAAGAAAATAAAAATGACGGAGCAGACGATCCTATCAGTCTATTGCTTGAGCAAACTCTCACGCGACAGAGGGACGAAATGATGGAGAATTTTTCCCACATCCTTCAATGCCTACCGATAGAAACAGGTGCATCTTCATCAAGTGGCCACTTTGTAGGCACCTCACCTTTCAAG
The DNA here is from genome assembly GCA_009831015.1 of Picea engelmannii. Classification (NCBI taxonomy): domain Eukaryota; kingdom Viridiplantae; phylum Streptophyta; class Pinopsida; order Pinales; family Pinaceae; genus Picea; species Picea engelmannii. Next base: position 147,497 of record ML791140.1, read on the forward strand.
GTACAAGTTAATTTTGATATTCCTTTATTTGAAGGACAGATAGATGAAGAAGCCCTAGGCAAATGGTTAAATCTGCTAGAAGGTTATTTCTCTATTCACAAATTTTCCACAAAAGAAAAGATCACCTTTGCACTCCTTAAAGCTCTCCCCCATGTCAAACATTGGTGGGAAACTTATTAGGAGCATAGTACCACAAAGGAGTTTAAAATATATGGGGTTGATCCCACTTGGTATTTTTTTGTGGATGCGGTAAAGGAACAGTATTACCCTGTTGGAAACTATGAGGACCAATACATGAGATGGACCACACTGCAGCAAGAGAGGGGCCAAGAAGTTCTAGAGTTCACCAATACCTTCCATACCTTGTGCACCAAGCTGGGTATCAAATACTCCGAGCGACATTTGGTTTTGAAATACCGTGGGGCTCTACATAGATACATTCAGACTGAAATGGATTTTCTGGACATCTCATCACTCGGTGTTGCTTATCGATATGTTGTTAAAATCAAGAAGAAATTTAAGAACCAGAACAAATGGGATTTTGGATCTGTAAATACACAAAAAACAAAGTATGAAAAAGACATCCCTAACAAACAGTCTCTCGAAAACTAGTCCAAGACATAGGAAAAGAAGGGTCACGGGAAGACAAAGAAGGACACCGGAAAATGGTACAATTTCCACAAAATCCCCTGGCACAACACCGATGAATGTTTCTCAAAATAGTCATTGGTGGCTGAGATCAAAGACAAGGAGAAAAACCATGATTCAAAATCAGATTATGAAAATACTGGTAAAGGACAGATCATTGACGCAGACCGCATTGCTATTGTCACAACCACATCAATTCAACCAGAAGAACCAACAGATATTGAAGAGGGGGAGCACCTTTTTCATTCACAAATGTGGGTGAAGGGGACCTCGCCACATTTTATTGTTGATAGCAGAAGCCAGAAGAACCTCATCTCGGCAAAGGTCATCAAACAGTTGGGATTGTTGACAACACCACACCCACAACCATACAACATCGGGTGGCTTTGCCAAGGACAATATATCCATGTCAGTTAGCAATGTCGATTCTCATACGCCATCCAGCCATTCAAGGAAGAGGTATTATGTGATGTTTCCCCACTAGATGTCTATGATGTTCTCTTGGTCCATCCATATATGTAGAAGCGCCATGTTGTTTATGAGTCTCGACTCCGTAGTGTCATTGTTACTTTGGGGGGTCATCTCTATAGAATACCAGAGGTAGTTCCGACTATTGTTACACCTAAAAAGTGTCGCAAGGTAGTATCTCATACTGAAAAATTTAGCTTCTTCACAATCTATTCAAAATGAGAACATAGTGACACTACAACCACTATAGCCTCGCCCCAAGCACCTTCTATCCAACAGAAGTAGGTCGACAAGGTTGCAACAAAGTGCAAATATTCCTTCTGCACACCGTCCTCTCATGTATCTTGACTTGTTGAACAGCCTCAGACTCAACAGATTCTTGACATACTTCCACAAATTGAGCAGTGTGATGTCTCCAGCAATACAAGTAGCTCACCAAGATGTAGATCCAGCAATCGCTTTTCCCTCTCCCATGGGAAATCAACGCAATGGAGACCATTTCTTCCTAAGGAGGGAGGATTGATCCAAGTGCATATAGGGGCTCTACACAGATACATCCAGACTGAAATAGATTTTTTGGACATCTCATCACTCAGTGTTGCTTATCGATATGCTATTAAATCGAGCAGAAATTTAAGCACCAGAACAAACGGGATTTCGGATTTGTAAATCCGCAAAAAAACAAAGTATGACAAAGACATCCCTAACAAACAGTCTCCCAAAAATCAATCCAAGACACAGGAAAAGAAGGGTCACGGGAATGCAAAGAAGGACACTGGAAAATGGTATGATTTCCACAAAATCCCCTGGCACAACACCGATGAATGTCACTCAAAATAGTCATTGGTGGTCGAGATCAAAGACAAGGAGCCAAACCCTGATTCAAAATCAGATTCCAAAAATACTAGTAAAGCACAGATCATTGACGCAGACCGCACTTCTATTGTCGCAACCGCATCAATTCAACCAGAAGAACCAACAGATCCCAAAGAGGGGGAGCACCTTTGTCATTCACAGATGTGGATGAAGGGGACCCCGCTGCATTTTATTGTTGATAGCGGAATCCAGAAGAACCTCATCTCAACAGATGTCGTCAAACAGTTGGGATTGTCGGCAACACCACACTCGCAACCATGCAACATCGGGTGGCTTCGCCAAGGAAGAGATCTCCATGTCAGTCAGCGATGTCGATTGTCATACGGCATCCATCCCTTCAAGGATGAGGTATTATGTGATGTTTCCCCACTGGATGTATGTGATGTTCTGTTCGGCCAACAATATATGTGGAAGCGCCATGTTGTTTATGAGTCTCAACCTTGTAGTGTTATTATTACTTTGGGGGGTCATATCTACAGAATACCAGAGATATTTCTGACTATTATTCCACCTAAAAAGTGTTGCAAGGTAGTATCTCATACTGCAAAATTTAGCTTCTTCACAATTTGTTCAAAGGGAGAACATAAGGACATTGCAACCACTACAGCCTCGCCCCAAGCACCTTCTATCCAACAGAAGCAGGTCGACAAGGCTACAACAAAGCGCAAATATTCCTTCTACACACTATCCTCTCATATATTTCGACTTTTTGAATAGCCTCAGACTCAACAGGTTCTTGACATACTTCCACAAACTGAGTAGCATGAATTCTTCAACAATACAAGCAACTCACCAAAATGCAAATCCAGCAAATGCTTTTCCCTCTCCCCCAAGAACTCAACACAATGGAGACCATTTCTTCCTAAGGAGGGAGGATTGATCTAGGTGGATATCAGTGGCCACCCACCTTTTCCAACTGGCTCAAAATAGTTTTCAGGTAATTTTGGCAATGTATTATTTTTAGTAGGTTTTAACTTCTGGGGCCATTTTGAGGGCCCAAATGAAGATTTTTGTATATCGAGGTTTTCAATGATAGAAAAAGGAATTATTGATCCCCCAAAATAAATCTCCTCGGTGATACCTTTCGAACGAGCTATCACACGATTAAAACGGAGATCGTATGCAAATGTTACGACCCGGGAAGTTGATGTACTCACTTACCCAAACGGGGCCCACATGACTTTTGGTGCTTCATCTCCTAGGGTTAGGTTTCTAGATGTCTAGGGTTTTTGGAATTCCTTCTTATTTTAAAAATTCCTACAGAGCCTCATTGTAATCATCTTCTTATGAATGCAAGCATCCATCACATTTCTTCTCAGAGATATGTTGCCACCATTCTAGTGAGTCTTTCACTCTGTATTTTTACAGTCTCTATACATTTCTTTCATTAATAGAAATCATGTATAAATGTACCCCTGTGTTTATGGTTGCATCTCTGGTATATTTCTGTTATATTATTTAATATCTGTGATATCTCTGTGCATTTATTTATTATATCTCCGATCTCATTTCGTGCCGAAAATAATCCAGATCAGTGGTATCAGAGCAGGCTGCTCTTGATCATTTTTCAGTGCATGTCCCCAACGAGGTCCGAGTATAGCAAGTTGGGTCTCGAGCTTGTCTCTATTGAGGACAATCCCTCTCTCACACACACAAGAAACCCTCAATGGCAAAAGAAAAGAAAAATGACGGAGCAGATGATCCTATCAGTCTATTTCTTGAGAAAGCTCTCAGGTGACAGAGAGACGAAATGATGGAGAATTTTTCCCACATCCTTCAATGCCTACCGATAGTGAAAGGTGCATCTTCATCAAGCATCCACTTTGGAGTCACCTCACCTTTCAAGGTACAAGTTAATTTTGATATTCCTGTATTTGAAGGACAAATAGATGTAGAAGCCCTAGACAAATGGTTAAATCTACTAGAAGGTTATTTCTCTGTTCACAAATTTTCCACCAAAGAAAAGATCACCTTCGCACTCCTTAAATATCTTCCCCATGTCAAACATTGGTGGGAAACTTATTGGGAGTAGAGTTCCATAGAGGAGTCTGAAATATATGGGGCTGATCCCACTTGGGAATTTTTTGTGGATGTGGTAAAGAAACAATATTACCCTGTTGGAAACTATGAGGACCAGTACATGAGATGGAACACACTGCGGCAAGAGAGGGGCCAAGAAGTTCTGGAGTTCACCAATACCTTCCATACCTTGCGCACCAAGATGGGTATCAAAGACTATGAGTGACATTTCGTTCTGAAATACCATGGGGATCTACACAAATACATCCAGACTAAAATGGATTTTCTGGACATCTCATCACTCGGTGTTGCTTATCGATATGTTGTTAAAATCGAGCAGAAATTTAAGCACCGGAAAAAGCAGGATTTTGGATCTGTAAATCTGCAATAATCAAAGTATGACAAAGACAACCCTAACAAACAGTCTCCCAAAAACCAGTCCAAGACACATGAAAAGAAGGGTCACGGGAAGACAAAGGACACCAGAGAATGGTGTGATTTCCACAAAAGCCCCTAGCACAACACCAATGAATGTCACTCAAAACAGTCATTGGTGGCCGAGATCAAAGACAAGGAGATGAACCCTGATTCAGAATCAGATTCTGAAATTACTGGTAAATGACAGATCATTGACACAGACCGCACTGTTATTGTCACAACTGCATCAATTCAACCAGAAGAACCAACAGATCCTGAAGAGGGGGAGCACCTTTTCCATTCACATATGTGGGTGAAGAGGACCCCGCTGCATTTTATTGTTGATAGCGGAAGCTAGAAGAACCTCATCTTAGTAGAGGTCGTCAAATAGTTGGGATTGTCGACAACACCACACCTACAACCATACAACATCGGGTGGCTTCGCCAAGGATGAGATCTCCATGTTATCCAACAATGTCGATTGTCATACATCATCTAGCACTTGAAGGACAAGGTATTATGTGATTTTTCCCCACTGGATGTCTATGATGTTCTCTTGGGCGAGACATATATGTGGAATCACCATGTTTTTTATGAGTCTCGACCCTGTAGTGTCATTGTTACTTTGGGGGGTCATCTCTACAGAACACCAGAGGTAGTTCTGACTATTTTTCCACCTAAAAAGTGTCGCAAGGTAGTATCTCATACTGCAAAATTTAGCTTCTTCACAATCTGTTCAAAAGGAGAACATAAGGACACTGCAACCACTATAGCCTCACCCCAAGCACCTTCTATCCAACAGAAGCAGGTTGACAAGGCTGCAGCAAAGTGAAAATATTCCTTCTGCAAACCATCCTCTCATGTATCTCGACTTGTTGAACATCCTCAGACTCAACAGGTTCTTGACATACTTCCATAAACTGAGCAGTGCGATGTCTCCAGTAATACAAGCAGCTCACCAAGATGTAGATCTAGCAAACATTTTTCCATCTCCCCCGGGAACTAAACAAAATGGATAGCATTGCTTCCTAAGGAGGGAGGATTGATCCAGGTGGATATCGCTGGCAACCCACCTTTTCCAACTGGTTCAAAACAGTTTTCTAGCAATTTTGGCAATTTACTATTTTTAGCAAGTTTTAACTTTCGAGGCCATTTTGAGGGCCCAAATGAATGTTTTTTGAGATAGATGTTCTTAATGATAATCAAATGCATTAATGAGCCCCCAAAATTAATACCGTCGGTAATACCTTTCCAGCAAGCTATCACACGCCTAAAACGGAGATCGTATGCAAAAGTTACGACCCCGGGAAGTTGATGTACTCACTTACCCAAACGGGGCCCACATGACTTTTGGTGCTTCATCTCCTAGGGTTTGGTTTTTTGATGTCTAGGGTTTCTGGTATTCCTTCTTATTGTAATAATACCTTAAGAGCCCCATTGTAATCATCTTCTTTTGAATGCGAGTAGCCATCACATCTCTTCTTAGAGATAAGCTGCCACCATTCTAGTGAGTCTTTCACTTTGTATTTTTACAGTCTATGTACATTTCTTTCGTTAATATAAATCATGTATAAATGTACCTCTGTGTTTATGGTTTCATCTTTGGTATATTTATTTTATATTAATTAATATCTACGATATCTCTGTGCATTTCTTTATTATATCTCCGATCTCATTTCGTGCCAAAAATAATCTGGATCAGTGGTATTAGAGGAGGCTACTCTTGATCATTTTTTCAGTGGATGTCCACGACGAGGTCTGAGTATAGAAAGTTGGGTCTCGAGATTGTCTCTCTTGAGGAAAATTTCTCTCACACACCCAAGAAACCCTCAATGGTGGAAGAAAATAAAAATGATGGAGCAGACGATCCTATCAGTTTGTTGCTTGAACAAGCTCTCACGCGACAGAGGATGAAATGATGGATAATTTTTCCCACATCCTTCAATGCATGATGATAGAAACAGGCACATCTTCATCAAGCGGCCACTTTAGAGGCACCTCTCCTTTCAAGGTACAAGTTAATTTTGATATTCCTGTATTTGAAAGAAAGATAGATGCAGAAGCCCTAGACAAATAGTTAAATCTACTAGAAGGTTATTTCTCTGTTCACAAATTTTCCACCAAAGAAAAGATCACCTTCGCACTCCTTAAAGCTCTCCCCCATGTCAAACATTGGTGGGAAACTTATTGGGAGAAAAGTTCCACAGAGGATTTATAAATATATGGGGTCGATCCCACTTGGATTTTTTTTATGGATGCAGTAAAGGAACAGTATTACCCTATTGGAAACTATGAGGACCAGTACATAAGATGGACCACACTATGGCAAGAGAGGGGCCAAGTGGTTCTAGAGTTCACCAATACCTTCCATAACTTGCACACCAAGTTGGGTATCAAAGACTCCGAGTGACATTTGGTTCTGAAATACCGTGGGGCTCTACACAGTTACATCCAGACTAAAATGGATTTTATGGACATCTTATCACTCGATGTTGCTTATCGATATGTTGTTAAAATCGAGCAGAAATTTAAGCACTAGAAAAAACGGGATTTTGTATCTTTAAATCCGAAACAACCAAATTATGATAAAGACAACCCTAACAAACAGTGTCCCGAAAACCAATCCAAGAAATAGGAAAAGAAGGGTCACGGGAAGACAAAGAAGGACACCAAAAAAGGGTGCGATTTCCATAAAATCCCCTAGCACAAAACCAATGAATGTTGCTCAAAATAGTCATTGGTGTCCGAGATCAAAGACAAGGAGCCGAACCCTGATTCAGAATCAGATTTTGAAAATACTAGTAAAGGACAAATCATTGACGTAGACCGCACTGTTGTTGTCGCAACTGCATCAATTCAACCAGAAGAACCAATAGATCCCGAAGAGGGGGAGCACCTTTTTCATTCACAGATGTGGGTGAAGGGAACCCTGGTGCATTTTATTGTTGATAGCGGAAGCCAGAAGAACCTCATCTCAGTAGAGGTCGTCAAACAGTTGGGATTATCGACAACACCACACCCGCAACCATACAATATTGGATGGCTTCGCCAAGGACAAGATCTTTGTGTCAGCCAGCAATGTCGATTTTCATACAACATCTATCCCTTCAAGGACGAGGTATTATGTGATGTGGCCCCACTGGATGTCTGTGATGTTATCTTGGGCCAACTATATATGTGGAATCACCATGTTGTTTATGAGTCTCGAGCCCGTACTGTCATTGTTACTTTGGGGGGTCATCTCTACAGAATACCAAAGGTATTTCCAACTATTGTTCCACCTAAAAAGTGCCGCAAGGTAGTGTCTCATACTGAAAAATTTGTCTTCTTCACAATTTGTTCAAAATGAGAACATAAGGACACTGCAACCACTACAACCTCGCCCCAGGCACCTTCTATCCAACAGAAGCAGGTCGACAAGGATACAACAAAGCACAAAGATTCCTTCTACACACCATCCTCTCATGTATCTCGACTTGTTGAACAACCTCAAACTCAACAGGTTCTTGACATACTTCTACAAACTAAGCAGTGCAATGCCTCCAGCAATACAAGCAGCTCACCAAGATGCAGATCCAACAAGTGATTTTCCCTCTCCCCCGGGAACTCAACGCAATGGAGACCATTTCTTCCTAAGGAGGGAGGATTGATCCAGATGGATATTGGTGGCCACCCACTTTTTCCAACTGGCTCAAAACAGTTTTCTGGCAATTTTGGCAATTTTCTATTTTTAGCAGGTTTTAACTTTCAATGTCATTTTGAGGGCCCAAATGAAAATTTTTCAAGATCAAGGTTCTCAATGATATCCAATGTAATTATTTAGCCCCCAAAATGAATCTACTCAGTGATACCTTTCCAACAAGCTGTCACACGCCTAAAACAGAGATCGTATGCAAAAGTTACGACCCCGGGAAGTTGATGTACTCACTTACCCAAATGGGGCCCACATGACTTTTGGTGCTTCATCTACTAGGGTTAGGTTTTTGGATGTATAGGGTTTTTGGCATTCCTTATTATTGTAAAAATACCTTAAGATTCTCATTGTAATCATCTTCTTACGAATGCGAGTAGCCATCACATCTCTTCTTAGACATAAGTTGCCACCATTCTAGCGAGTCTTTCACTCTGTATATTTACAGTCTCTGTACATTCATTTCAATAATATAAATTGTGTATAATTGTACCTCTCTGTTTATGGTTGCATATTTAGTATATATCGATTATATTATTTAATATCTGCGATATCTCTTCTCATTTCTTTATTATATCTTCGATCTCATTTTGTGCCGAAAATAATCTGGATTAGTGGTATCAGAGTAGGCTACTCTTGATTGTTTTTTTAGTGCATGTCCCCGACGAGGTCCAAGTATAGAAAGTTGGGTCTTGAGCTTGTCTCTCTTGAGGAAAATCATTGTCACACACCCAAGAAACCCTCAATGGTGGAAGAAAAGAAAAATTACGGAGCAGACAATCCTGTCAGTTTGTTTCTTGAGAAAGCTCTCACATGACAGAGGGATGAAATAATGGAGAATTTTTCCCACATCCTTCAACGCCTGCCGATAGCAACAAGTGCATCTTCATCAAGCGACCACTTTGGAGGCACCTCACCTTTCAAGGTATAATTTAATTTTGATATTCCTGTATTTGAAGGACAGATAGATGCAGAAGCCCTAGACAAATGGTTAAATCTGCTAGAAGGTTATTTCTTTGTTCACAAATTTTTCGCCAAAGAAAATATCACCTTCGCACTCCTTAAAGCTCTCCCCCATGTCAAACATTGGTGGGAAACTTATTAGGAGCAGAGTTCCACAAAGGAGTCTAAAATATATGGGGTCGATCCCACTTGGGATTTTTTTGTAGATACGGTAAAGAAACAGTATTACCCTGTTGTAAACTATGAGGACCAGTACATGAGATGGACCACACTGCGGAAAGAGAGGGGCAAAGCAGTTCCGGAGTTATCCAATACCTTCCATACCTTGCGCACCAAGTTGGGTATCAAAGACTCCAAGCGACATTTGGTTCTGAAATACTGTGGGGCTCTACATAGATACATCTAGACTGAAATGGATTTTCTGGACATCTCATCACTCGGTGCTATTTATCTATATGTTGTTCAAATTGAGCAGAAATTTAAGCACCAGAACAAACGGGATTTCATATCTATAAATCTGCAACAACCAAAGTATGACAAAGATAGCCCTAACAAATAGTCTTCCGAAAACCAGTATAAGAAACAGGAAAAGAAGGGTCACAGGAAGACAAAGAAGGACACCAGAAAATGGTGCGATTTCCAAAAAATCCCCTATCAAAAAACCGATGAATGTCGCTCAAAACAGTCATTCGTGGCTGAGATCAAAGACAAGGAGCCAAACCCTGATTCAGAATCAAATTTTTAAAATACTGGTAAAGGACAGATCATTGATGCAGACTGCACTGTTGTTGTCGCAACCGCATCAATTCAACCAGAAGAACCAATAGATCTTGAAGAGGGGGAGCACCTTTTTCATTCACAGATGTGGGTGAAGGGGACCCCACTGCATTTTATTGTTGATAGCGGAAGCCATAAGAACCTCATATCATTAGAGGTCGTCAAACAGTTTGGATTATTGATAAAACCACACCCGCAACCATAAAATATTGGGTGGCTTCACCAAGGATGAGATCTCCATGTCAGCCAGCAATGTCTATTTTCATACAATATCCATCCCTTCAAGGACGAGGTATTATTGTCACATACCCACTACCTCAATCAAATTTTGCTGGTCTTCTGCTGAATTAGAGCCCCCGAATTACCTATGGAGGCCTAGCACAAGCTAGCTCTTTCTATCTCCCCGTTCCCATGTGGTCGCGGGTCATGGTCATAGTTCAAATAATTGTGGTGCCTCTTTGTATTTCATGCCTTGGCGCTACAGGGGTGTGAATCATTTGACTCTGCAACCTTCGAAACCCGACAGGGCTAGCGTCCGGCCAATAGGGACGAATCCCAACAGGGCTAGAGAACAGCCAATAAGAATAGGCCCTGTTGCATGGTTAAGTGGAGTACAGGTGGAAGAGGGGGAATGCGACACAGTAGTCAACAGGACAAGAGGGGGCCCCATTTCACACACCACACTATTCCGGACCCCCCTCCCCTCATTAAAGGCAGAATGGCAAGGGGGGTCTGGAATTCACCTGAGCACTGTTGATCAAGGTGAATTAATCTCACCCATTCAAGAGTTGCACGTCCGATTCTGAACCCCCCCCCCACTACTAAAGGAAGAATAGCAAGGGGGATCCAGAATGAAACCTCAGCCATAGATCTGGGCGGGTGGAATCTGGTCGTCCAAATCTTCTCGTTACTTACCTTAATGCACATTTGCGCCACAGCTTAAAGCCAACATCTCTTCCTCACATCTAACGGTCGTCACAAACCCTGAGATCCTCTGAAAGAATCTCATTCGTTCATCGGGGTTTATCATCATGAGAGTCCAAACTTTCGATCACAGGGATCCCAAATTCTTGATCCCCAATTTCCCGATGTAGCTAATCTTTTGACACATAGCCTCCGTAAATTTGGTTAGTCCAGATCTATCCTGGGATTTCCACCATGGAAAGTCCCAATCTCTCGTCATCAGGATTCCCGATTCCGCAATTCTCGATTTCCTGAAATGGGTAATCTTACAGCACGTGGCCTCCTTCATTCAGACGGCTCAGATCTATTCTGGGGTTTTCACCATGGAAAATCCTGAACTCTCTTCATCGGGATTCCCGATTTTGCGATTCTCGATTTCCCGAAATGGGTAATCTTATGACACGTGGCCTCCGTCATTCGGACGGCTCGGATCTATTTCGGGGTTTTCACCATGGAAAATCCTGAGCTCTCATCATCAGGATTCCCGATTCTGTGATTCCCGATTTCCCAAAATGGGTAATCTTACGACACGTGGCCACTGTCATTCAGATGGCTCAGATCTATTCCATGGTTTTCACCCCTATACACTAGGGTCTTAACCCTCGGGTAACTCCTGACAGATCCAACAGCTTTCGAGTTTTCCAGCCAAGATCTGACGGCTCAGATTGGTTCCTACTCATGCATTCTTCCACGACTCCCTGGATGTGGAAAATTCAATGGTCCAGATACCCCCATGGACCTTGCAGATCTATGGTCCCGAATTCTTTGTTGTCCATAGAGACACAAAAAACAAAGGGGTAAGGAATTTAACACCCTTCTTACTCCTAACAATCTAATGGTCACATATGACCACAGGTTTCCCGATGGAATCTCGTCCGTCGATTAGTACCTATCCGAGTTCAGACACTTAACACTCCATCTTCTTCCTCCAATCTGACAATTTTGAGTGACCATAGATCTCCCGACAAGATCTCATCCGTCGATTCAATACTTCACCCTTATGTTGCCATCTCGGATTTTCAAGAGGATCGTTCCTCCTCGTGCAGGGTTACTAAGGCCTTACGCCTTCACATTCGCTTTCCTGGTTCTTGATGAGATTTTCAAGGAGGGTATCTCTATGGGGAGGCTCTTACCCAGGGTAATATCTGAGGCATATAAGGGTATCATCCTCTCAAGAACCAGATGTGAAGTCTGAATTAGATCAATATGCATGTAAATAACGATTCATGAGGACATAAGCCATACGTAGTATTTCCATACAAATATACAACTACTAGTACTGATCAAAATACCATACAGACATTCTTATAATGAAATCATTCACAGTTTCACGGCTTATGAACATAATTATCAGAATACATATATTTCAAAATGCCAAAGGCAAAACACTTATCATAAAATAACACCAGGAGTCAAGAAACTGCTGAGAGGGGTGCTCGTTTCCACCCAACCATAGGCTCAGCGACTCCCAGTGGATTTACCACTAGCCACCCCCGAGCTAAGACCGCGATGCTGTGAGAATGCATCTCTATTTTCCAGTGACCAGGAGCGAAGGTTACTCTCCTCCCTCTCTTCTATCACTCACTCTACATATTTCCAGAGTTCTCCTCCTCCCCTCACGTCTGCCCCTCAATCACTTCTACCCCATGCCTTATCCTCTTGCGAGGTTGTGTGTGGCGTGATTTCCCTCGCACTGGTCAGTCATGATGGCTCTACGGATGGGCGGTTCACCTCCCCATCCCTCATTAATTCCTAAGAAGCCATCAACCTGCCAACCTCTGAGACATTTAATTCGGGGCCAGCGAGCTGCTTTTGGTTCTCTGGGCCAATGAAGTCCAAATACGGTATTAATTCTCGGTGGTAGTTAACACCACCTTTCCAGGTGCCTTCCACCACCATCATGGTCTCTTTTTATGCACATCCTCTCTCAACAGTCCTGCAATATAAATTCATAATGTTATTCACATTCATTGACCTTTTTCCATAAGGTCCATTCACATCACATATTCACATTCATGAGCTTTCCACAGTTCTACCCAGTCCAGTTATTTTTACAAACTGGGGGAAACAGGGTGTTACAATTCCCTCCCCCTTAAAGGAACATCGTCCTCGATGTTCTTATCTTTTAACATGAATTGTATGTACAGAAGTAAACAAAATCGGATATGCATGTCTCATG
>ML791140.1:177675-209750 GCA_009831015.1 Picea engelmannii
ATGAAAAGAAGTACAAATTCAAGAAATATAGTAAAAAGAAAAGTTTGTGTGCAAACAATGACAATTCCTCAGAAGACATAGATAGTGATTCATCATGTGAAAACAAAGTGAATGATTTTATGCTTATGGCTATGGGATATTTTTATGATGAACACACACGAGGTGAAATGGATGATGAAGAAGCTATGGTGGATATGGAAAGTGAATTAATCAGTGCTTTGGAAGAAATTGACAGACTCAGATGTAAGAAGAGAAAACAAAAACAGTTGTTGAAGCAGTTTAAAATGAATGGTGAAAAACCTGATGAAAACTTTTCTCTACTAAAAGTGGAGTTAGAAGAGGAAAAAAAATAGAAGACATACTGAAACAACATTTGTCAGAGAAGAAAGCGAGGTGTGAAGCCTTAGAAGAATAGATAGTAAAGACTAGAAAAGAAATGGAGAAGTTTAAGGGATTGTATCACCAAAATCTGCCAAGTATTAAAGCTTCAGAAGGATTAACCTCCATTCTAAATCAGCAAAGAAAACCAAAGTTGAAAGTTGGCTTGGGGTATGAAGAAGGATCAAGTAGTGATCATCCAAGTAATACAGAACCTATCAAGTTTGTCAAATCCTCAAACATTGACAACAGTCACTCTGCAAAAACAAAGAAAGAAAATTAGCCACCAAGAAGGAATGAAAGAAAAAGTACCAGGACCGAATCTGTAGATCAGAGAGATTATCGGCATGAAAGAAATTGACCTCCTCAAAGAAAACATAATTTTTCAAGGTACAAAGGTTTTTTCTATGGTTATTTTTTGTCTCCTCTAATTTTGGTCACAAAGCTATAAATTGTTCTTTAAGATTTAGATATGAACAATCAAGATATTCAATGAATAACCATCTTCCACAACAAAGATCGAGACAACCAAGCAACAAACAACCTTAGACTATAAATCATGTGATGGCAAGGAAAAGGATGTAGGTGAAACATAACAACAATTATGAGCATAATAATCGTTATGATCTATTATTTAGTGAACCAGAATGTTACATGTTTCATAACTATGGACATAAAGATGCATATTGTCGCTTAAGAAATTTTAAGCCAGATTTGAATCCTACTGCTGAAAATTTCAATATTTGGAAGAAGAAAGAAGATGACAAGTGTAGACTAGTGTTATCATACCAAAGAGAAAATAATCCCTGGTATATTGATAGTGGATGTTCCAAAAATATGATTGGAGACAAAAGTAAGTTTATAACTCTAAGTGAAAGAAAATTAGAGAATGTAACTTTTGGAAATGATGCACCAGGAAAAATAAAAGGTAAAGGAATGGTATGTTTGAGTAATGGAAAAGGGAAAGCTCAAGATGTATTTTTTGTAGAAGGTCTGAAACATAATCTACTTAGTGTCAGTCAAGTCTATGACTGAGGATGTGAAGTTGTTTTTACCTCTAAAGATTGTAGAATAAAATATGTGAATTCAGGACAACTAGTTGCAAAAGGGATAAGAACAGAAAACAATGTCTATGTGTTAAAGAAGAAAAAGAAGAATGTTACTTAAGCAAGTATGATGAAATTTGGTTATGGAATAGGAGACTTGGAAACTTAAATTTTGATCATATAATCAAGCTCAAAAATAGTGGGGCAGTAAAGGATCTTCCAAAGATATAAAATCCATATGATTATGTTTGTAAACCTTGCCAGATAGGAAAACTTACTCGCACTCAGTTCAAATCTAAAAACTTTCCTTCAACTAAAAACCTCCCCAGTTAGTACATATGGATCTATGTGGACCATCAAGGAAAGAAGGTACAGGAAAAGAAAAATATTTTATGTTGATTATTGATGATTATTCTAGACTAACATGGGTTGCCTTTTTGAAGGAAAAATCTGAAGCATTTGAAAAATTCAAAGTGTTTAAGGCTCTAATTGAGAATCAAACAGGAAAAAGATTGAAGGCAGTAAGGTCTGATAGTGGAGGAGAGTTTAGCTCATGGAACTTCAAAGAGCTCTTTGATAAACATGGAATCAAAAGAGAGTACACAATTCCAAGGACTCCACAACAAAATGGAGTTGTTGAGAGGCAGAATAGATCAGTATAACAAATGGAAAGATCAATGATGAATGAAAGGAACATACCTCATACATATTGGGTGGAAGCAATTCATATAACTGTTCATATCCTTAACAAATCACATCTCAGACCACACAGTGAAAAGACTCCTTATGAACTATGGTTTGGAAGACCTGCTTCAATCAAGCATTGTAAAGTCTTTGGGAGTAAATGTTACATTAAGAATAATGATGAAAATATTGGCAAATATGATGACAGGGCTGATGAAGGTATCTTCTTGGGTTATGCTACAAACAATAAATGGTACAGATGTTACAATAAGAGGCTGCATAAACTAGTTGATTGTATAGACATAAAAGTTGATGAAGAAATCCCGGTCAGAAATGTAAGCAGTGTTGAACCAAGCACAAAAGATAAAGTTGAAGATGAAGATGAACAGGTCCATGGATCAGAAAGAGAAGAATCTAAATTAGATGAAGATACAAATACTCAGGCTTACACAAATCAGCAGAAAGAAACAAAACCACCTCTCAGAATTGTTAGAAAGAATCATCTTGAAAATCAGATAATTGGAGATATAAATAAAGGATTTCAGACAAGAAGGAAATTAGTTAAAGACTCGGAACAATATTAAATTGTTTTTCTATCTATGATTGAACCTAAAAATTTTGATGAATCCGACAACCATGATGATTGGATTAGAGCTATGAATAAATAACTTGATTAGATTGAGAAAAACAATACTTGGGAGCTTGCTCATAGACCTGAAGACAAGAATGTAATAGGTTCCAAGTGGGTGTTCAAAAATA
Source organism: Picea engelmannii (assembly GCA_009831015.1). Classification (NCBI taxonomy): domain Eukaryota; kingdom Viridiplantae; phylum Streptophyta; class Pinopsida; order Pinales; family Pinaceae; genus Picea; species Picea engelmannii. Next base: position 180,543 of record ML791140.1, read on the forward strand.
AAATGAATGAAAAAGGACAAGTTGTTAGAAATAAAGCCAGATTGGTCTGTAAAGGGTATGCACAAGTTGAAGGTCGGGACTTTGATGAAAATTTTGCACCGGTGGAAAGATTGGAAGCCATCAAAATGTTCCTTGCATATTCATGCCATAAGAACTTTAAAGTGTATCAAATGGATGTTAAGTCAGTTTTTCTTAATGGAGATCTAGAGGAAGAAGTATATATGGAGAAACTTGAAGGATTCTCAGTGACAGATAATCCTAATTATGTTTGAAAGATGAAGAAGGCCTTATATGGACTGAAACAAGTACCACGAGCTTGGTATTATAGACTAGACAAATTTTTACAAGACAAAGGATTCAAGAAAGGTATTGTTGACAACAATCTCTACATTAAGTCTGAAGGTGATAATTTACTAGTTGTTTTGGTTTATGTAGATGATATTATTTTTTGTTGTACTAATGAATCATCTGTCTAGTGGTTTGCTAACTCTATGAAAACAGAGTTTGAGATGTCCATGATAGGAGAACTGTCATATTTTCTTGGTTTACAAGTAAATCAAAGTTATGTAGGAATATTTATCTCTCAAGAAAAATATTTGAAAGAGATGTTGAAGAAATTTCAGATGGAGAATTCCTCTCCTGTTAGTACACCTATGGTGGTTGGTTGAAAGCCCAGTAAAGACAATATGTCACCCGATGTTGATCAAAGGACATACCGATCAATGATAGGCAGTCTTTTGTACATCACAACTTCCCGTCCTGATATAATGCAAGTTGTTGGAATGGTAGTTCGTTATCAGTCAGCTCCTAAACAAAGTCACTTGGTAGCTGTCACAAGGATATTCAAATACTTGAAGGGAACAATGACTTATGGTTTGTGGTATCCCAGAAATCATAATTTTCAGTTAACTATTTATTCAGATGTAGATTGGTCAAATTGTGTGGATGAGAGAAAGAGCACCAGTGGAGGTGCTTTCTTCCTGGGTCACTCGTTGGTAGCATGGATTGGTAAGAAGAAGGGATCTATTTCCTTATCAACTACAGAAGCAGAGTACATTGTTGATGCTACTTCCTGCACTCAGATTTTGTGGATGATTCAAACTCTTGCAGATTTGAAGGTAAACTATATTGTTCCAATTATAATTCACTGTGATAACACCAGTGCCATTAGTGTCTCCAAGAATCCTGTTCTTCACTCCAAGACTAAGCACATCCCAATAAAATACCATTTTCTCAGACAACAAGTTACAAACAGAGTCGTTCAACTGAATTATATTCCTTCCACAGAACAGATAGATGATATATTTACTAAACCATTAGTAACAACCCCTTTTGGATATCTTCGTTAAAAGTTGGGGGTTATAAATTCTTTCGTCTAATTTGTTCACCTGATCAGGGGGAGTACTTATTGAATATCTATTGTATTTCTAAGTTTCTCATAGTTGACAGAGGGAGTATGTACTGCAACAGCTCAAGGGGAGCATGTTTCTTCTTTGACATTGATGTCAAAGGGGGAGAAAGTGTGGTAATTTTAAGGATGCTACAATGGTATAATTGGATGTTCTTCAAGGGGTTTTAAGGGGTTTCCATCAATGCCAAAGGGGGATATTGTTGGCATGTTTTTAGACAGAGGCAGAGTATGCATGTTTGTCATTGAGGGCAAAGATCACAATCAGCAGCACAACGACAATGATGGAATGGAAAGATCAGCAGTGTAAGCTCAAAAGGAGAAAAATAGTCAAAGCATGACAAAGGTTTCGTTTCAGAGTTTCACAGATTGAGAAATCCAAAGGAAAGAGGTTCGAACTCATGAGATGCGAAATCGCGATAACAATCCTGACCATTGGAGTCATAGGACACGTGGCAAGTGATTGGAATTTCGCTAACTTTCACATTGGAGGAGTCAATGGAGCATGGTGTGGGAACTCGCGATATGCGAGATCACAAAAATATCTGGACCATCAAATCATTGGATATTTTGAAAACTGATCAGGCTCGATGAAGTTCATAAGTTCACGAAATACGAAGCACCTTTTGGTGCAGTCTGTGGTCACCACCGGTGGTCACGTGAGGGGAAGAAGCTAGTGGTGCTAAGCTCCATCTAGGAGTCTTGGCGATTTTGAATTGGAGTGTCGATACCCTTCATCACAGGAATCGCGATATGTGAGATCGCTATGAGATCTAGACTGTCGGATCATTGGAGATATCGATCGTTGATCAGGCTCGATGAAGTTCATAAGTTTGTGAAATACGAAGTGCGTTTTGGCGCAGCCTGTGGTCACTGTCGGTGGTCACATGAGGGAAGAAGCTAGCAGTACTAAGCTCCATCTCGGAGTCTTGGCGATCGTGACTTGGAGTGTCGAGACCCGTCATCACAGGAATCGTGATATGCGAGATCGCGATGAGATCTGGACCATCAGATCATTGGATATCTCGACCGTTGATCAGGCTTGATGAAGTTCATAAGTTCACGAAATACGAAGCACCTTTTGGTGCAGCCTGTGGTCACCACCGATGGTCACATGAAGGGAAGAAGCTAGCGGTGCTAAGATCCATCTCAGAGTCTTGGAAATCACGACTTGGAGTGTCGAGACCCTTCATCACAGGAATCTCGATATGCGAGATCACAATGAGATATGGATCGTCGGATCATTGGAGATATCGACCATTGATCAGGCTCGATGAAGTTCATAAGTTCACGAAATATGAAGCACATTTTGGCATAGCCTGTGTTCACCACCAATGGTCATGTGAGGGGAAGAAGCTAGCAGTGCTAAGCTCCATATCGGAGTCTCGACGATCGCGACTTGGAGTGTCGAGACCCTTCTTCACAGGAATGTCGAAATGCGAAATCACGAGATTCAAATTTTGTTTAGCGCTCGGTCACAGCTAGTGGGCATATGAGATAAATGCGAAATCCTACGGATTTAATCCAACGATGCTGGTTAATTGGAAACTTGATCGAAGGGTTACTGTTTCACCTCATAGTTAATCGATCAGTTACGATTCAGTTAGCAGAACTGAATCATGATTCTTGGATGGTTGGCTATTCAGTTGCTGATGTGTTTTCTTAAAGATTCAAGGTGTAATTGAATAGGTGGTACAGAATAAAAGTGAAATGCAATGACTGTTGATGGTTGGTTATTCTGAATGGAAAATGAGTTGAACTGTAAGAAAGGGAAAATTACAGTATGCGCAGTGTGAGACCGATAGTATGCGCGGTGTGAGATAAAACTCAGAGATGAGTAATAGATGAGGAATAGACAGAAGAAAGAGAAGAATTGCAGAACAACTTCAAGTAGAGCAGAATTGTAGAATAGACAGAGGAAGAGAAGAATTGCAGAACAGTTAGAAGTAGACCAGGTTTACATAACAGAGAAGAAGTGGTAAGAATCGATTTATCTGTGTTGTTGGTTATTCAATCATTTATTTATAATCAGGGAGGTAGGGTGGAGCTAGGGAGGGCTATTCTATGATATTCAAGTTGGTGCTTGAATATTGGAAGTTGTATCTTCCATCTAGTTGTAGCTAGAAAAACAGGGTGGCAGGGTGGTGCTTGGGAAAACACAGAGTTTTATATATGCAAGTTGGTGCTTGTATAAGTGGAAGTAGGTGATTCCATCCAGTCGGTGTTGGAACACTCAGGGAGTTGGTGCTTCCTTCTAGTCGGTGCTAGAGAAACCATAAAGTTGGTGCTCTCAAAAAGTTGGATCTTGTAAAACAGAGGTAGTAGCCTCACTTTGAGTTGGTGCTCAAACATAGATGATGTACAGAACTTAAAAGACTGTCTATCATTTCGAAGAAGAAGAGGTTTTCCCCCTTTATGTGTTTCCTCATGAAAATATGTCTTTGTGTATATCTTATGTGTGATTGATGCTCATTATTTATGTTGTTCATATGATGTATAATATTGATGTCACTTGATGAAAGATTAAAAATGGTTTAATAGACTTAAAATTGTTTAAGCACAATAACAACTAATTCACCCCCCACTCTTAGTTGTCTTAGTAATTTCAACATTTCTGTTATATTATTGAATATCTGTGATATCTCTGTGCATTTCTTTATTATATATCTGATCTCATTTCGTGCCAAAAATAATCTAGATCAGTGGTATCAGAGCAGGCTGCTCTTGATCATTTTTTCAGTGCATGTCCCCGACGAGGTCCAAGTATAGCAAGTTGGGTCTCGAGATTGTCTCTCTTGAGGAAAATCACTCTCACACACCCAAGAAACCCTCAATGGCAGAAGAAAAGAAAAATGATGGAGTAGACGATCCTATCAGTCTATTGCTTGAGCAAGCTTTCACGTGATAGAGGGACGAAACGATGGAGAATTTTTCCCACATCCTTCAATGCCCGACGATAGCAACAAGAGAATCTTCATCAAGTAGTCACTTTGGAGGCACATTGCCTTTCAAGGTACAAGTTGATTTTGATATTCCTATATTTGAAGGACAGATAGATGCATAAGCCCTAGACAAATGGTTAAATCTGCTAGAAGGTTATTTCTCTGTTCACAAATTTTCTGCCAAAGAAAAGATCACCTTCTCACTCCTTAAAGCTCTCCCCCATGTCAAACATTGGTGGGAAACTTATTGGAAACTATGAGGACCAGTACATGAGATGGACCACACTGTGGAAAGAGAGGGGCCAAGCAGTTCCGGATTTCACCAATACCTTCCATACCTTGCGCACCAAGCTAGGTATCAAAGACTATGAGAGACATTTGGTTCTAAAATACCATGGGGCTCTACACAGATACATCCAGACTAAAATGGATTTTCTGGACATCTCATTACTCGGTGCTGCTTATCGATATGTTGTTAAAATCGAGAAAAAATTTAAGCACCAGAACAAATGGGATTTCGGATCTGTAAATGTGCAACAACCAAAGTATGACAAAGACATCCCCAACAAACAGTCTCTTGAAAACCAGTCCAAGACAAAGGAAAAGAAGGGTCACGGGAAGAAAAAGAAGGACACCAAAAAATGGTGTGATTTCCACAAAATCCCCCGGCACAACACCTATGAATGTCGCTCAAAACAGTCATTGGTGGTCGAGATCAAAGACAAGGAGCCGAACCCTGATTCAAAATCAGATTCTGAAAATACTGGTAAAGGACAGATCATTGACGCATACCCCACTGTTATTTTCGCAACCGCATCAATTCAACCAGAAGAACCAATAGATCCCGAAGAGGGGGAGCACCTTTTTCATTCATAGATGTGGGTGAAGGGGACCCCGCTACATTTTATTGTTGATAGCGGAAGCCAAAAGAACCTCATCTCAGTAGAGGTCGTCAAACAGTTGGGATTGTTGAAAACACCACACCTGCAACCATACAAGATCGAGTGGCTTCGCCAAGGATGAGATCTCTCTATTAGCCAGCAATGTCGATTGTCATACATCATCCAGCCCTTCAAGGACGAGGTATTATGTGATGTTGCCCCACTGGATATCTATGATGTTCTCTTGGGCCAACCATATATGTTGAAGCGCCATGTTGTTTATGAGTCTCGACCCCGTAGTGTCATTGTTACTTTGGGGGGTCATCTCTACAGAATACCAGAGGTAGTTTCAACTATTGTTCCACCTAAAAAGTGTTGCAAGGTAGTATCTCATACTGCAAAATTTAGCTTCTTCACAATCTGTTCAAAATGAGAACATAAGGACACTACAACAACTACAGTTGCACCCCAAGCACCTTATATCCAACAGAAGCAGGTCGACAAGGCTGCAACAAAGCGCAAAGATTCCTTCTACACACCTTCCTGTCATTTATCTCGACTTTTTGAACAGCCTCAGACTCAACAGGTTCTTGACATACTTCCACAAACTGAGCAGCGCGATGTCTCCAGCAATACAAGCAGCTCACCAAGATGCAGATCCAGCAAATGCTTTTCCCTCTTCCCCGAGAACTCAACGCAATGGAGATGATTGATTCCTAAAGAGGGATGATTGATCCAGGTGGATATCTATGGACACCCACCTTTTCCAACTGGCTCAAAACAGTTTTCTAGCAATTTTGGAAATTTACTATTTTTAGCAAGTTTTAACTTTCTGGGCCATTTCGAGGGCCCAAATGAAGGTTTTTCAAGATCAAGGTTCTCAATTATAGCCAAAGGCATGATTTATCCTCTCAAATTAATATCCTTGATGATACCTTTCGAACGATCTATCACACGCCTAAAATGGAGATCATACTCAAAAGTTATGACCCGAGGAAGTTGATGTACTCACTTACCCAAATGGAGCCCACATGACTTTTGGCACTTCATCTCCTAAGGTTAGGTTTTGGGATGTCTAGGGTTTTGGGCATTCCTGCTTATTGTAAAAATGCCTTCAGAGCCTCATTGTAATCATCTTCTTGTGAATGCGAGTAGCCGTCACATCTCTTCTCAGAGATAAGGTGCCACCATTCTAGCGAGTCTTTCACTCTGTATTTTTACAGTCTCTGTACATTTATTTCATTAATAGAAATCATGTATTATTGTACCTCTGTGTTTATGGTTGCATATCTGATATATTTTTACTATATTATTGAATATATGTGATATCTCTATGCATTTCTTTATTATATCTTCGATCTCATTTTGTGCCAAAAATAATCCGGATCATGTGCCTTTCCATGTCCCTAAATGGCTTGAGGAGACGAGTTTCAACTCGCAATAAAAATCAAACTAAGACTCGGATGGACAAACCTTCGGTTGCATTGGATCCGGAGCACCAAGTTTCAACTAGTGGGGCACATCTGTTTTGATTTTGTTGACCGAAAAACCATTTGTTGGAGGATCTCTAACACTATGGTTTTGCTCAATATGGCATAGTGCAATTTCTGAACTAGAGGTCAATTTTCAAGAACATTGTGTTAGGAAATTATGGGTAGTGTATTCACGTGGGCCTTGGAAAAACAAATGTGGAGGAGCTTACGAAACTCCATTATGCTGCTCGGTTTGGATTTTACGCCCCTGGACCAAAGTGTCGACATGTCCCTGAATGGCTTCAAGAGGCGAGTTGCAACTCGCAATAAAACTAAAAATGGGACTCAGATGGATGAACCATCGGTTGCATTGGATCCAGGGCATCAGGTTTTAGCTAGTGGGGACCATCCATTGTCATTTTTTGACCGAAATTTTTTTTGTTGGAGGATCTTCAACACTATGGTTTTGCTCAATGAGGCATAGTGCAATTTCTGAATGAGAGGTCAATTTTCAAGAACATTGTGCTAGGAAATTGTGGGTAGTGTAGTCATGTGGGCCTTGGAAAAATAGGTGTGGGGAAGCTTACGAAACTTTGTTATGCTGCTCAGTTTGTATTTTATGCCCCTGGACCAAAGTGTCGACATGTCCCTTAATGGATTGAGGAGGTGTGTGGCAACTCAAGATAAAACTCAAACCGAGACTTGAATGGACTAATCGTCATTGTCATTGGATCTGGGCACTGGGTTTCATCTAGTGGGGCCCATCCATTGTTATTCCATTGACCAAAAAACCATTTTTTCGAGGATGTATGGCACTATGGTTTTGCTCAATGAGGCATAGTGCAATTTTTGAACGAGAGGTCAATTTTCACGAACAATGTGCTGGAAAATTGTTAGTTTAGTCACGTGGGCCTTGGAAAAAAATACATGTGGGAGCTTACGTGACTTCATTATGTTTCTTGGTTTGGATTTTATGCCCCTAGACCAAAGTGTCGACATGCCCCTAAATCGATTAAGGAGGCGAGTTTCAAATCACGATAAAACTCAAACATGGACTCAAATGGATGAATCGTCAGTTGCATTGGATCTAGGGCATCAGGTTTTATCTAGTGGGGCCCATCTATTGTCATTTCGTTGACCACAAAAAGCATTTGTTGGAGGATCTCTATCACTATGGTTTTTCTCAATCAGGCATAGTGAAATTTCTGAACGAGATTGATTTTCAAGAACATTGTGTTGGGAAATTGTGGGTAGTGTAGTCACGTGGACCTTGGAAAAAAAGACGTGCGAGAACTTACAAAACTTCGTTATGCTGCTCGGTTTGGATTTTATTCCCCTGGACCAAAGTGTCAACATGTCCTTGAATGGATTAAGGAGGTGAGTTGCAACTCATGATAAAACTCAAACCAGGACTCGGATGGAAAAATCGTCGATTGCACTGGATACAAGGCACCGGGTTTCAGCTAGTGTAGCCCATGCGATGTCATTTTGTTTCTAGTACAACTATTTGTTGGAGTATTTTCGGCACTAGGTTTTTTCTCAGTACTTGTTACATATGTTTTTCAATTTAATACCTTGTTAGGCTAGGCATGAAAAGGTAAGGCATAGAATCGCATGTGAAGGAAAGGAAAGGCATGGCATGGAATGGAAAGGAAAGGTGAGGCATGGATTTCCAAGGCAAGGAAAGGCATGTCATGGTAAGGAAAGGTGAGGCATTGTATGCAAGTCAAGGCATGGCATGGCATGGCATGAAAAGTGAAGGCGAGGCAAGGCAAGGCATGGAAAGGCAAGGTAGGGCATGGAAAGGTAAAGCAAGTGAAGGGAAGGCATGGAAAGGTAAGGCAAGGCAAGGCAAGGCATGGCATGACAAGGAAATTCAAGGCATGGCATGGAATTGAAAGGCATTAATGAGTCATTGACTAGTATTTTTTGCATTTAGGCATGGAAAGGAAAGGAAAGTGAAGGAAAGGTAAGGCAAGTGAAGGAAAGGCATGGCAAGGTAAGGAAAATGAAGGTAAGGAAAGGTAAGGCATGGAAAGGTAAAGAAATTGAATGCAAGGCATGGCAAGGTAAGGCAAGGCAAGGTAAGACATGTGAGGAAAGTAAGGCAAGGTAAGAAAAGTGAAGGAAATGCATGGAAAGGAAAGGAAAGGTATGAAATGGAATGGAAAGGCAAGGCAAGGCATGGCATGACATGTGAAGGAAAGGAAAGGCATGGCATGGTAAGTAAAGGAAAGGAAATGAAAGGAAAGGTATGGAAAGGCATGTTATGATAAGTGAAGGAAAAGAAAGTCATGGAATGGAAAGGAAAGGCATGGAAAGGCATGGCAAGGCAAGGCATGGAAAGACAAGGCAAGGTGAGTCATGGTATGGGAAGGCAAGGCATGGAAAGGAAAGGAAAGTAATGGCATGGAATGGAAAGGAAATGAATGGAATGGCATGGAAAGAAAAGGAATGGCATGGCATGGAAAGGCAAGACATGGAAAGGAAAGTCATGGCATGGGAAGGCAAGGCATGGAAAGGAAAGGCAAGGAAAGTCACGGCATGGGAAGGCAAGGCATGGAATGGAATTGCAAGGAAAGGCATGGCAAGGCATGGAATGGCATGGAAAGTCATGGAAAGGAAAGGTATGGCATGGAAAGGAAAGGCAAGGCATGGCATGGCATGGCATGTAAATGCATGGCATGGTATGGAAAGGCATGGCATGGCATGGCATGGCATGGAATAGCATGACATGGCATGTGAAGGAAAGACATGGCATAACATGGAAAGGAAAGGCATGGCATGGAAAGGCAAGGCAAGGCAAGGCATGGCATGGCATGGCATGGCATGGCAAGGCATGTAATGCTATGTGAAGGAAATACATAGCATGGCATGGCATGGAAAGGCATACATGTGTCATAATAATAACCATGTTCAATGTGATATCTACAACAACATCTCTTACGAATTGTGTTTTTTAAAACATACCAAGGCTTGCATTTATGGAAATATATTTTGCCCAAGTTAAGTGCACTATATATTGTCTTGAATCTCTCATGAAATTTTTTCTGTGTAATTTCAAGAAAGTGCTTAATATGGGGTTCCTGGTCCCTAAATCCCCTTCTCAATTTCAATACATCTTTTTAGTTGGAAGAAGGCCTAGTGTTCTCATGCTAGAAATCCTGTACTAGTCCCTTAACTGCTCTAATTAACTTCATTTCAGACGATGTTTTCTTGTGATCTTGCTAACAATTGATTGTGCCAAGACACATCAGGATGTATTGTGGTCTTTAGAACAAGATCTCTTACCAATTCTTCGAAAATTGTCTACAAGGATTCTAACAATATGATGACTTATTTATAAACTTTTAACTATTTTAATGCCTAAAATTCTACTAACAATAGTCAAACTTATAGATTTTAACAAATCCAAAAATAATTGACATTTAGCAGCATCAGATTTTGGTTCAAAATATTCTTTAATGATTTTATAAGAATGATAACGAATAGTATGTTTAGGTAACTTACCTTCAAGTGATGGTAGACCACTTTCATTGACATGAATGTATTTAGGATTTCTTTGTCACACAATGATCAATCTAGGTAGGGACGATGAACCTAGAATATTAACCTCCTTTCCGTGGAGCTAAAAATGTTGCATTTATTGCACCTTCAATCACTGGCGTATCAACAAGAGGTTGCACCAAAGGAAATTCTTCACCAAAATGTTGTACACCAGTTGCCTCTCTAATTTCATCCATTGTATAATCATCTCCGAGAAAATCCTCCATCATTTCGTTATCCACAACAATTTGTCTTAATGAGATATTGGATGGATTGGTCTCTACTGAAATCATGTGCTTTGCTTGTGGTGATGGAGGATAAACAACATTGGCATATATTCCACTAGAAATCTGATTTATTGCACCTTCAATCACTGGCGGATCAACAAGAGGTTGCACCAAAGGAAATTCTTCACCAAAATGTTGTACACCAGTTGCCTCTCTAATTTCATCCATTGTATAATCATCTCCGAAAAAATCCTCCATCATTTCGTTATCCACAACAATTTGTCTTAATGAGATATTGGATGGATTGGTCTCTACTAAAATCATGTGCTTTGCTTGTGGTGATGGGGGATAAACAACATTGGCATCTATTCCACTAGAAATCTGATTGGCCTCTTTTGAAATCCTACGCTTTGACATACATAAATTTTCCTTTTCTCTTCTTCTTATACCTTTTCTATCAGTTTATCTTTTCTTGAATACTTTCTTTCTTGAATTCATTTGTTCCCCATGTTTAAAGAGAAAAATTGGCTTCCAAACACCCCAAGAAGACAAGAAGACAATGGATTTTTCTTGGTATTACAAAAGAAGACAACTAATAATTCCAATTCCAATTGGATCCAATTGAATAAATTTGTCTTGGTATTACACAACTAACAATTCCAATTGGACAAATTTTTCTTCCAATTCCAAGAAGACAAAAACAACAATTTCAATTCCACTTGGACAAATTTGTCTTCCAATTCTTCCCACAATGGTCTTGCAATAGCACAAAAATGTCTATGAATCAAACAACAATATTAAAATAATAAAAAACCTATATGTGTACGCTATTTTTGTGTGCAGATGTCAGGAAATATTTGTTGGGCTTGAGATAGATGAGGTAGTGGAGTCTGCATGGCACCAAAAAATGCCTATTAGGAACATGCACGTATTCCCAGAATGTGCATGTGCAATAGTGAGTTCTAGGAATGTGTGTGTGTTCTTGTTGGGCATAAACGAACAACAACTACAAGGCTAAGAGTGTGTGTGCGCTCTTTATGAAACGGATATAAAATTTATTATAGAACAAACTCCTTTATGAATAAATATGTATAGGGGTATGGGGACAACTAGGACCTAAGGAGTTAGGATTGAAATTGTTTTCAAGTATAGAGAAATGGTTAGAGCACCAAGTTGTGGGTGATGTGGGTGCAAGGGTGTGAGGCCTTTAACAAGAGGTATATGCATAGTGCACTCAAGGCTCGAGTGTGGAGGGGGTTGAGGGTTGGTTATAGGTTATGCCTATAATTATATTGAGCTATGGAAAGGCAAGGCATGGCATGTGAAGGCAAGGAATGGAAAGGAAAGGCTAGGCAAGTCATGGGATGGAAAGGCAAGGCATGGAAAGTAAAGGCATGGCATGGAATGGAAAGGAAAGGAATGGCAAGGCATGTCATGTCATAGAAAGGCATGGAAAGGCATGGTATGGCATGGAAAGGCAAGGCATGGCACAACATGGCCTGCCATGTGAAGGAAATGCATGGCATGGTATGGCAAGGCAAGGCAAGGAATTGCATGGCAAGACATGGCATGGCATGTGAAGGAAAGACAAGGAATGACATGTAAAGGCGAGGAAAGGCAAGGCAAGGAAAGGCATATATGTATCATAATAATAACCATATTCAATGAGATATCGACAAAAAACATGTGTTACGAACTGTATTTTTTCGAACATACCAAGGCTTGCATTTATGGAAAGATATTTGGCCTAAGTTAAGTGCAATATGTATTGTCCTAAATATATCATGCAATTTTGTCTGCGTAATGTCAAGAAAGTGTTTAATATGTGGTTCATGGTCCCTAGATCCCCTTCTCAATTTTAGTACATCTTTTTGGTTGGAATAAGGCCTAGTTTTCGCATTCCAGAAATCATGTAATAGTCCCTTAACTGCTCCAATTAACTTCATGTCAGAATGAGGTAACCTACAAGTGAATGCCCACAAATCTGTTGGGCCACCTATGTCGAGGCTATCTCATCTATGATAATACTTTCTAAGGGTTTTGACATTGAATTTTATGAGGTGTGAGGTTTGTTGTAGCAAACAATATTTTCTTGTGATCTTGCTAACAATTGATTGTTTTAAGACATGTTAGGTTGCATTACGATATTTAGAATAAGATTTCTTACCAATTATTTGAAAAGAATCTACAAGGTTTCTTTTTGGTAACTTACCTTCAAGTGATGCTATACCACTTTCATCGACTTGAATGAGTTTAGGAGTTCTTCATCACACAATTTTCAATCTAGATAGGGACGATAAACCTCTATTCTGGCACTCTTGACCTCCTTGTTGTGGAGTTAACAATGTTGCAGTTCTTGCTCTTTCAATCACTAGCAGATCAACAAGAGGTTTCACCAAAGAAAATTCTTCACCACAATGTTGTACACAAGTTACCTCTCTAGTTCCATCCATTGTATAATCAACCCCAAGAAAATACTCCATCATCTGGTTATCCACAACAAGCTGTCTTGATGAGATATTGGTTGGATTGGTCTCTACTAAAATCCTGCGCTTTTCTTATGTTGACGGAGGAGAAACAACAATGGCATCTATTCCTCTAGAAATTGGATTGGCCTTTTATGAAAGCCTACACTTTGACATACATAACTTTTCATTTTCTCTTTCTTCTTCTACCTTTTCGATCGGTTTCTTTCTTCTCGAATACTGTTTTTCTCAAATCCGTTGGTTCCCCATGTTTAAAGATAAAAATTGGCTTCCAAACACCCCAAGAAGACAAGAAGACAATGATTTTTTCTTGGTATTACACAAGAACACAACTAACAATTCCAATTCCAGTTGGATCCAATTGGATAAATTTGTCTTGGTATTACACAACTAACAATTCCAATTGGACAATTTTTTCTTCCAATTCCAAAAATACACAAGAAGACAAAAACAAAAATTACAATTGGAAAAAATTGTCTTCCAATTCTAAGAAGACACAAACAACAATTCTAATTCCACTTGGACAAATTTGTCTTCCAATTATTCCCATAATGGTCTTGCAATAGAAAAAAATTGTCTATGAATCAAAAAACAATACTAAAATAAGAAAAAACCTATATGTGCACGCAATAAGGAAACACATGGCATGGAATGGAAAGAAAAGGCATGGAAATGCATGGCAAGGAAAGGAATGGAAAGGCCTCTCATGTCATGGAAAGGCAGGGCAAGGAAAGGCATGGCAAGGAAAGGCATGGGATGGAATGGAAATGCATGACATGGCATGTAAAGGCAAGGCATGGCATGACATGCCATATGAAGGAAAGACATGGCATGGCATGGCAAGGAAAGGCAAGGCATGGCATGGAAAAGCAAGGAAAGGAATTACATGGCATGGAATGTGAAGAAAAGGCATGGCATGGCATGGAAAGGAAAGGAAAGGCAAGGAAAGTTATATATGTGTCATAATAATAACCATATTCAATGTGATATCTACACCACCATGTGTTATGAATTGTGTTTTTTTTAACATACCAAGGCTTGCATTTACGGAAATATCTTTGGCCCAAGTTAAGTGCACTATGTATTGTCCTGAATCTCTCATGCAATTTTGTCTGTTTAATGTCAAGAAAGTGTTTAATATGGGGTTCGCGGTCCCTCGATCCCCTTCTAAATTTTAGTACATCTTTTTGGTTGGAATAAGGCCTAGTGTTCTCATGTCAAAAATAATGTACTAGTCCCTTAAGTGCTCCAATTAACTTCATGTAAGAATGAGGTAGCCTACCAGTGAAGGCCCACAAATATGTTGGGCCACCTGTGTCTAGGCTATCTCGTCTATGAGAATACTTTCTAATGCTTTTTACATTGCATTTCATGAGGTGTGAGATTTGTTGTAAAAAATGATGTTTTCTTGTGTCTTTCTAACAATTGATTGTGTCAAACATGTCGGGCTGCATTGCGGTCTTTAAAACAATATTTCTTACCAATTCTTTGAAAATCATATCAATATTATCATGTTCTTTATCTTATCTTGTGTTGGTCCTTAACCTTCCGAACTATATTTCCCTTCATATTAGATATTCCCAATTTTCCTTATGTCCTTATCCAATCATCCAATCATGTTCCTTAGCCTTACCTATTTTGTTATAAATTTTTCCAAGTCATTGTCGTTGATCTTCCACAACCATAACTAACTCATGATATAGATAATCTCAATCTTTCCAACCACAACAATTATATATAATTAATGTAGTTTGTTTTGTGCATGCATTATTCTCATCTCCTCGCTTTCTTACTTAAACATGGTTTCCAATGAGAGGCCCACACCAATGAATCTAAATAGCCTTTTCACATCAACCACGTTGGCTTTTAGTCTTTTGTCTTACAAAGTTGCAATACAAAACATTTCACAGTGACCATGTCTTATCAATCTTTTATATGTTCAGAGTTACAATACAAGCATTTTTTAAGATGGGTTTTATATCCAATAATGTCACAGCGATAATGAGTTTGGTTACACGTGCCAAATCTGAATGTGTAATGTTTAAAAGGTTCTTTAAAATATTTAATTGACTAAAAGTTGTTTGAATTTTAATTTTTCAATTGAATTGATTAAATATATATTTTAAATCAAAATATTTAAATAAAAAATAATCTAGTTCACCGAGCTAGATAGGTGAATAGAATGAAAAGCATAATATAGAGGAATGGATGGAAAAACAAAGCAATATATTTAAAAATAAATATCCTTATCTCCTACACTCTGGAGATCGTTGATTTATTTATTAATGAGATTCAAACCCAAGTTACTACCACCGATCAGGGATTAGACCACAAAGCAAATGACATTTATAATATGAATAAGACCATTCAAATGGGCACTTGGTCAATAAGAACTTTGAATATGTGGTCCTTTATCTCCTTGGTAGAAATGGAGAATCCATCCCTGTCTTGAAAGAAAAGCTGCATGGATCTTGCAAAATTGAAAGTAAACTTCTTGCAACACAGTGGCACACTGTCCTGCTTTATAAACTTACACAATTTAAAGCATCTTTGCGCTCCTTTGCCTGCACATTGAAAAATGAAATTCAGGTATGGGGAGAGCGTGAGTGAGTATTTTAATGTAATGTGATATGCTTGTGATGTAAACGCTTTGAAAATAAATTGTAATTTCCATGTCAAATACCTGGAATCTCTTGCGTCGTCGGTGAGTCTGGTCGTCAATTCTACAAGATGGTGGATATTGGACGGAGAATATATTTGCTCCAGAATGGTGTCTGATATAAGTTGACCCATTAACCCAGAGTATATTTGTTCCAGAATGGTGGTGGATATTGGACGGAGAGTATATTTGTTCCAGAATGTTGTCCGGTAAAAGTTGACCCATTAACAGGAGAGGAATCAAATTTAGTGCACACATYCCTGTGGTCGTTTTGGCATTCTTTAYGTACTCATTAAATGTGAGGACATGTACATCTRTTATCCATTCCGCATCTTGCAGAGATGACTCAAAAAATCRSTCCCACTAAACAGGAAACCACTTAAGAATGTTAACAATGATTTCAATGAAAAATGATCAGATTTCCCTTAATCTATCTTGATAAACATTACATACAACATTTTTAAGTATGTAAGATGACATATCCCGCCCTAGTTTTTTCACAACTTCAACACTCAATTCATTCGACGAGTTGAAGAAGAACTTCGATGCAATTTCCATGTAGTGTGGAAGGCAGTCTATCAACGAAAGATCCTATCTGAAAATGGCACAATAATAACTAGAGCAAACCGCTCGCCATAGAAACCCGGGGATGTCAAAGTTTTGTGCGAAAAATCTCTATGTCACATAATTTGTTTAATAACCATAACGAAATTTAACTAACATCTATATATCGTAACGAGTTATATGATTTGAATATTCTCATAAAACTACACATATAACAATTGCCAATTTCGATAAAGTCTATATAATCTGAATTTATCATTTGAGTTCCTCTCTAAAGATCTTGAGTTTTTCAAAGGTTCCCTAAGTATCGTTGATGTCATCGAGAATAGTCATCATTGTACCAATTTTTTTGAATGCAATTATTCTCAGAGAAAACTCAGGCTCGAACGTCTATATATCGTAACGAGTTATATGATTTGAATATTCTCATAAAACTACACATATAACAATTGCCAATTTCGATAAAGTCTATATAATCTGAATTTATCATTTGAGTTCCTCTCTAAAGATCTTGAGTTTTTCAAAGGTTCCCTAAGTATCGTTGATGTCATCGAGAATAGTCATCATTGTACCAATTTTTTTGAATGCAATTATTCTGAGAGAAAACTCAGGCTCGAACGTTCCACATGAGGCAAACTACCTGCTGAAGATTCCATGTGGGAAGATGAATTTTTTATATAGAAGAATCCAAAACTACTTGTGTTGTGGACAACACTTGTCTGAAGGGGAAGGACATGTTAAGCTCTAATTTGTGGCACGTTACCCTTTAATTGGGGCATATTACATTAGTATTGTGATTTTATTTATGTCAGCTTGGGTCCATTAATTGTAATTGTACCTCCTAGTCTCCTATATATATCAAGGAGACATTTTCATTTGAAATCATATTTTAATTGTGAATTCATATGATATATAAGGAGTTTTTCCCCTCTAAGAGGATTATTATCTAAATTTCTCTCTTTGTTAAGGCATTGAGTACTTATTCTGAGGTGTTTATGTTATTTTGATATTTGGTTCTTAACACATAACATCCATAGACCAAATACCAGGGATATGTGTGTACCATACACCCAATAGTCCCTCCAAGGAAAATGCTCAATCTCCCATGACCATATCCCACACAATCACCACATCCAACTACAAACAAACATATAACATACCTTTTGATCTTGTAGATAGATTTGATGTACTTGACCGCTATCAAACTTCCTGTAGCCTCACCTCATCCTCTACAACCTGAATCACCTCTCATCCTTCATGTCTGAAACTGTCTCGCGTGATGAAAGGGGTTGTCAAGCGAGGCCTCGTGTGACAGGATATAGGCAACCCACAGGGATGCATCATGGGATGTTTACTCTCTGACCTACGGGGATGACCCAAATCAGGTTTTTTCACGACTTTCCCGCTCTCTTCTGCAGTTGCTAAAATTTGTCCGTCACTCTTCCTTCTCTACCTCAAACTTACACAACTTCAGATGTATCAATGAGTACCTACAATAAAACTTTCACAAGATAGATATTCAATGTGCTCAATAGGTTCTAATGGGAGTCTCTTTCTTTCTTATTTATAATATCCAAGTGTCTTCCTTTAGGGGTCATCTTCTAACTGTTTTACCCAACTTCCCTCTTTTAGGGATAACCCACTTTCTTGTTGCAACTACTTTACTCATAATTAGTAAAATCACCACTTCTTGTTGCAACTAATTTATTTTTAATTATTTTCTTATCTCGTAAATTGTACCCATAATTAACTCCTAGTTACAACCACTTTTACTCATAAATTTCTTAATGACTTTCTAGAATAATTGGCTTCTTTGTTGACCTTCTAGGGGCTTCTAGAATATTCATGAGGGTCATCCAACTTCATTAAATCATATCTCCTCAACCATGAGGAACCATGTGACATATCACATATCACCATAACCAACATGACATATACTATCCATCTATGATAGTATTACCTACAAATTCATTGATCTTTGTGTCTTTATTCCTCATACAAACTTGGGTTCCTTAACCAAACCTCTAGGGAGACATGTAGACTACATCAAATGCACTCAACTAACTCACCATCAATATCAATCATAAAATTGTCCAACATCTATGAACTTCTCAAAGGGTTGACATCAATCTCTAAAGGTTGACATCAATGACAACCAATTGTCAAAACTAATTGTCCAACACAGACCATGTAACTTCCCAGGGGCGAAAAAATGGTTGAGGAAGTTGAATGGTCTGAACATTTTAGATGCCAAGAAATGAAAAGATAAAGAGGGGAAGTAAATAGTGTAAAAGGGGAGCTCAAGAGATTTTCAACAAGATTTTACTTCAATTCACACAGGAAGAAATAGAAAAGAGAAAAGATAGCAATAGGGTCAAACATAGAGGAGAGAATTGTTCTATATTCTTCTGAGATGTAAGAAATTTGTAAATGAATTTATGTTCTCATTAATGAAGAATTTTTTTTCTCATCCATTAGTTTTGTCTCTTATTTTCTTTTCTTGTAGTAGTAAAATTTCTCGAGGAATTCATTAATGGTTAAAATCTGTTAGATTTTCACTCTATGGGTAGATGCTCGGTTTTGTAAGAATTGATTGCAAAAGCTAGGGTGACTGTGTCGGGTGGTTTCAGAGTTGGTTCAACTCCTGAGTTGTGAGAGAATAGTGCCCAAAGGTAATGCCTGTGAATGTTATTCCAAGTGAGGGTTGGAAGACAACTTGTAAGGATGCCACCGCAAAGAGCAGAAGTAGCACGAGGAGGTGCAAGGAATAGAGAACTTGAGAAATTACGAAGGACGATTGAATAACTAGAAACCAAAAGGTATGGAGATGTTGAAACATGTTAAGAGTCTAAAGATGAGCCTGAAGAAGAGCGAAATGTTGAGAAAGCAGACCCAACAATACATTTAATATAATTTCTAAAAGATAGAGGTAGTGCAAGGGTGTAAAATCCAAGACTCTCATTCATTGGATAGGAAAGATTGACAGATATTTTGAATATGAAAATTTTCAGGATCCCAATAGGGTTCAATTCGCCATGACTAAGATAAAGGGTCATGTTTCACTTTGGTGGGATACACTGCAGAGAGATAGAGTGGATAAATGACATGGAAATATTAGAACCTAAAGGAATATGTTGAGAAAAATCAAGGAGAGATTCCGACATGTTCATTACCAACAGAATGTGTGCGAGCATGTGGAAAATTTAAGGAAGAAAGAGACATATGTTCGTGAATATATAGAGGATATTTTCGAACTATCCCTCGGGTTAGGGATAAAGGAACCAAAGTATCAAAGAGTGGAATGATACGTGAATGGGTTGAAGTATTAGATTCAGGATGAGATGAGTGCGCATTACTTTCATAATGTATATGAAGCCTATCAAGTTGCTTTGAAGGTGGAAGAAAATATTGACAGAAGATTGTGACAAAACTTTTGAGGAAAATGAACTAAAGGCAGGGGCAAATCAAGTGATGTTAAATATATTAAAAAGGAAGATGAAGCGACCAGTGGTCAAAATACAAGAGGAGGAAGAAGCACTAAAAAAGGAAAATGTTTTGGTCAAGGTAAGTATGTGATTACATGTTATAGATGTGAAGTAGAGGGCCACAAATTATCAGAATGTCCATAGAGGTAGAGCACAATGAGAAGAAATGAGGCTAGGACACAAGTTACCCGGGCAGATGAAACAACAATTGTTGGTGGGAATGTGGAAGTATTTCAACAAGAGAAGGGAGAAAACCTAATGTTTAGAAGAGTATTACTCAAGCCTGAGACAAAGGCGACAAATGAGCCTAAATAGAGAAAAAGATTGTTCAAAACTAAATGCAAAATTCAGGATAAGTGTTGTCATCTTGTCATAGATGGTGGAAGTATAGAAAATGTAATATCCACAGAAGAAATGGAGAAATTGAAGTTGAAAATCATTCCACATCCAAATCTGTACAAGGTCTCATGGTTGAAAAGAGGATAACAAGTGATTGTGACTGAGCAATGTTTGTTGAATTTTCAGATTGGAAAGTTTAGTGAATAGGTATTGTGTGACACAGTAGAGATGAATGCTTAACATGTACTACTCGAAATACCATGGATGTTTGATAGAAATTTTTCCATGATGGGAGGAAGAATACTTATGAATTTTCAAAGGATGGAAAGCAATACAGATTGGAACCAATGGTGGATACTAAGTTGAGTGGTAATGATAGCAAGGAAAAGGAAAACAAAAATATTTTCAGAAACAGTCGCATTATGTTATGTTCAGCTAAGGAATTCTTGAGAGAACGAAAGAGGAATCATTTATGTTTGGCCTTAGTACCAAGAGAAGTTTTAGAGATTGAAAAAAGGAGTCTTATACCACTGAAAATTCAACCTTTGTTGAATGTGTTTAAGGAGATTGTTGGAGATGATCTACCAGCAGGTTTAACAACCTTGAGAAGTATATCACATCAGATCGATTTGATACTGTAATCATGTCCACCAAATAAATATCCTTATCTAACGACTCCAGTAGAGAGTGGAGAAGTAAATAAGAAGGTGCACGAGTTGTTTGACATAGGATTGATCGGAGAGAGTTTGAGTCTGTGTTTTGTACCTACAGTTTTGACACCCAAGAAAGGAGGTGAATGGAGAATTTGTATTGATTCATGAGCTATTAACAATATTACTATCAAGTACAAATTTCATTTACCAAGGATGGATGACCTCATGGATTGTTTGAGTGGGGACAAGTAATTTTCAAAGATTGTTTTGAAGATTGGTTACCATCAGATTTGGATAAAGGGAGGTGATGAATGGAAGACAATGTTCAAGACAAAGGATGGGTTGTTTGAATGGTGAATTATGTCATTTGGACTAACCAATGCGCCTAATACATTCATGAGAATTATGAATGAAGTTTTGAAACCATTTTTGGGTAAGTTAGTTATTGTGTGCTTAGATGACATTTTTACTTTCAGCAAGACCAAAGAAGAACACCTGGAACATGTGAGAAAGGTGTTACAATGGTTGAGAGAAGAGAAATTGTTGAACAATTTGAAGAAATGTACATTTTTAAAGGAAGAGTTAGTGTACTTTGGATTTGTGATTTCCAAGGAAGGTTTGAAGATGTATTCTGAAAAGGTTAAAGTTATTTTGGAGTGGTGACAACACCTAAGTTTATATTTGATATGAGAAGTTTCCATGGTTTGGTAAGCTTCTACAAGAAGTTTATCAGAAATTTCAGCGAGAATTGTGCATGACGTATTGAATGCATGAAGAAGAGAAATTTTAAGTGGACATTAGTAGCCATGAAGTCATTTGAAGAATTGAAGAAAAAGGTAATTGAACAACCATTTTTAGCACTTCCAAATTTCAATAACGTGTTTCAAGTGGATAGTGATGCAAGTGGCTCATCGATTGGAGCAGTTTTGAGCCAAGAAAGAAGATCAATTGTGTTCTTCAGCGATAAATTAAATGACGCTAAGAAAAAGTACTATGTTTATGATCAAGAATTTTATGTTATTGTACAAGCCTTGAAGAAATGGAGACATTACTTATTTCCAAAGGAGTTTGTCTTATTTACTAATCATAAGGTGTTGCAGTACATCAATAGTTAGGGTAAGTTAAATCAAAAGAATTCCAAATGGGTAGAATTTTTGCAAATTTACTCGTTTGATTTGAAACACAGGTCTGGAAAGTCGAATAGAGTTGCATATGCTTTGAGCCGAAGGATATTGTTATTGAATACTTTGTCAATTGAAGTTTTTAGCTTGGAATGTATAAAACAATTGTATGCAAAAGATGCAGATTTTACAGAGGCTTGGAAATTGTGCAAAGCAACTTGGAGCATTAATAGAACACCATATTTGGATTTTCATCTTCAAGAAGGTTTCTTTATTAAGAACCAAGGTTTGTGGATTCCACGGAGCTCATTGCGGATAAATATCATTTGAGAATTGCATAGATTATATTTAGGTGGACATTTCGAAGTTGATAAGACCACGAAATTAGTGAGGGAAAGATACTTTTGGCCTAGGATCAACAAGGATGTTAAGAATTTTTTTGAGTGCTACAAAAATTTTCAACTTGCCAAAGTAAGGATTCAAAACACGGGATTGTATACACCACTACCAGTACCTAAGAGGCCATGGGAAGATATAAGTATGGACTTTTTTGGGGGATTTCCTAGGACGCAAAGCGGTCATGATTCTGTGATGGTTGTAGTTGACATATTTTTTAAGATGTCACATTTTATACCATGCAAGAAAACCAATAATGTTTCTAAATTTGTTGTTTTATTTTTCAGAGATATTGTGAGATTACTATTAGACAACTAAGAGGTGGGGGGGTGGGGGGGAGGGAGTGAATCAGTTGTTACCGTTCTTAAACAATTATACTTATTTTAAACTCTTTGCTGAAAAACTTAATGATATTCACAATAGTGTAGGGAAGTAAGCAATAGCATATTCAACATCATTCACACACATGCGATACACAGAGACAGATATTTCCTGAGGAAACCCATAAAGGGTAAAAACTTCTTTTTCTTTATATGATAAGTAATATTTACATTCTTTACATTATCATACATATGAGAACCAACTCATAATGAGGCTGCAACCTCAATTTTGCAAGCTGCAACTTGCTGAGAGCACCAACTCTCTGTTTTCTCTAGCACCCACTAGAAGGAAGAACCAACTCCCTGGTTTCTCTAGCACCAACTAGAAGGAAGCACCAACTCCTTGGATTCTCTAGCACCAACTAGAAGGAAGCACCCCTCCCTGGTTTCTCTAGCACCAACTAGAAGGAAGCACCAACTCCCTGTATTCAAGCACCCACTTGAACCTCTAAGGACACCGGTCCTCCCTAGCACCTCCCAAACACCTTGAAGTATAAATTCCTTGTTACTAAAACTTATTACAGCAATATAAAGTTATTCAATGGCTTACCAGCCTTGTCATTGTTCTGTTACATTGCTCTACCCTGTCTGCATCAGTGTCTTTCACACACCCCTTGCACTTTTTGTTCTTCTACCTTTTATGCTCTCTGCGCCATATCCCTTCAATGCACCATTCCTCTACTGTGCATTTCTTCTCCTGCACTCTGCCTCCTTGCACACACCTGAATTCTCCTACATAGCGATAACATTTATCTCTTCTTTGTTCCACATTCTTATAGTCTCTGTGCTCTTTGTGCATGCAATATTCGCCATGCCTCTGCATGCTCACTCTGCTCCAACCTCCTCCACACCAGAGAGTTTTCTCCACTTCACTCTTACACAACTATCCAATCTCTTGTGCGCCATGTTCTCTCTCTGTTCTGCATATTCTACTCATTGTGAGTTCTCTGTCTGATCATCATGGTAACTCTTCAACTTCTCTGGCGGTTTCACCCACGCATCCATCATCACTGTATGTTGTTCTGAGATTCCTTAGTTTCTCTGGTAGTTGAGACTCTACGTCTTCTCTGGCATAGTCGAGCTTATACTTTTTGTTTCAGTTACAAACTTCAACCCTCATCCATCTGTCAATCGCCTATATCAATAATCCTCAATCCACTGGAAGATGCCTTGAGACTCTTCATCTTCTTTGGCGATCACACTCAATCCTCTTTGAGTCCTCTGGCAGAGATCATCATTTGTTTTAGCTGTTACACTGAGAAGCACAAAAAGTAGCCCTGCAATCTTGTTCAACTTCACCTGCACCGTTGGATTGAATTCATAGAAACTCGTGTTTACTTCGCCATTTCGCACTTCGGCATTTCGGGATCCCCGTGGTAAATATGTCGTTACAATCCATGTCCCGATCCACAAAACTCCGAAATGGATCTTATCTAGACTGACTCCTTCGCTTCTCGTGACCACAGGCTGTGCCAAAATGCGCTTCATATTTCGCGAGTTTATAAACTTCATCGAGTATGGTCGACAGTTGAAATCTCCATAGATCCGATGGTCCAGATCTTATCACGATCTCGCATCTTGCGAGTTTCCACACCATGCACCGTCGACTCCAAGTCAGCGAAATTTCAATCGCTTGCCACTTGTCTTATGATTCGACGGTCCAGATCTGATCTTGATTCAATGGCTCAGATCATATCGCGATTTCGCATATCATGATTTCGGAATTCTTGTTGCAAAGTGTTTCAACACTCCAACTTTCGGTATCTGAAACCCCGAAATGGGGTTGGATCAACGATCCACATCAAACCTTGGTCTGACGGCTCATATCATTTCGCAATTTCGCATTTCGTGATTTCGGCATTCCTGTGGTATTGTTTCTTGCCTCTCCAAGTCGCGATTCGCGAAACCCTGAAATGGAGTCTTTGACATGCTCTGATCTTCTGCCACACGTCCCTCTTGGATCAACGGTCAAGATTTTATCAAGACTTAACAACTCCACGAGCCTTCATTGTGCCTGATCAATGGTTCAGATCAGTCCTCGATCCGACGGTTAGGATTATTTCGCGATTTCGCATATCGCGATTTCGGGACTCTTGTTGTAAAGAACCTTGACATTTCCATCTCCCAGTATTCGAAATCCCGATAGCCAAAACTCTGAAATGGAGTTGGACCACCGCTTCGATCTTGCACTTTAAAGAATGTGCAGGTTCTTCCTGATCCAACGATGGTCGAATCTTATGCTCAGATCTGACGCCTGAGATCTATCCTCCTCTTATGTGTGTTCTTCTTTTCTACAATCAGATCTGACGGTCCTCCTTCTTTCGGGAATTTAAATGGTACTCAACGATCACTAACACTTCTCCTCCCGAGCTTAGGCACTGCGTTCGAATCTGCGCTAATTCCTCCTGAGCTTACTTTGTCCTTGTTTTTCCTTCTCTGCATACTCTGATCTTGCCATCAATGACAAGCACATACTACCTGTAAAGCATGCCAACCATCATCTTCACTATCTCTTCTGATCTTATCGAGGTTGCTCTGCAACATCTTCCCAAAATACTTTTGGTGCCCATCTATTACATTCTTCCTGTACTCAAGCCATCATTGTTGTTGTACTTGCCATCAATGATAAGCATACACTGCCTGTAAAACATGCCAACAATTACATGGGTTGTCGAGGAGTATCATTTTTGACAGGTATACAATATTTCTTGGGAATTTTTGGAGGATACTTTGGAAAAATATGGGTTCCAAATTGTTGTATAGTTCTACATATCATCCTCAAATGGATGGATAGACCGAGGTGGTGAATCGAAGTATTGGAAAATTGTTAAGGATTTTGAGTGGGGAGAAGTCAGGAAAATGAGAATTAATCTTTGTGTAGGATACATTTTCTTATAACGATCCCATTAACATATCTATAGGAAATAGTCCATTTCAGATTGTTTATGGAAGGCCACTGAAAGGATTTTTTGATTTGATTAAGTTTCCCAATCTGGAGGAAAAAAGGAGAACTGATGCAAGCAAATTTGTAGAGAGCATGCAAGAAATGCATGTGCGGGTTAAGAGAAAGTTGCAACAAAGCAATACCAAGTTTAAAGAAGGATAAAATATATGAAGAATACAATCTTTTTTTAAAGAATGAGAGTTGGTAATGACACACTTGAGGAAGGAAAGATTTCCCAGAGGGAGACGAGAATGATGAAGAAGATACCTGGACAAATGGAAGAAACAACTGCTTGCTAAACCAGGCAAAGAATTGGAACACGTTTTGGTGAAGAGGATTCACAAGAAGACCCAAAATAACAAGTATTTTTAATATTTAGTCAAGTGGAGAAATAATGGTTCTAAATATGCATTGTGGGTTTCTGAAAAGGAGTTAGAGCACGTACATGTATCTTCATCCTCTACTACATCTACAGTCACATCCACATGAGTCGGGGCTCATGTTTTTCTAAGAAGGATGTCTAATGCAGGAGAATATTTCGCCTCAATCCCTCTACATCAATCCGAAAATATTTCAAGTTTAAGCTAATAAATCATAGGAAGGAATAAATATCAAATTCTTATTGTTGTAACATATTTTGTTGTAACATTTGTTGCAACACTGTGATGTAACAGTGCTACAACACATGATGTAACAATTGTTGCAACACATGTTGTAACATTTGTTGCAACACTGCAACACGTTGTTGCAACACTTGTGTGACGTATTTAGACACTGCAAATTATACATTTTTAAATCCACAAGTATCCTTATCTTATCTAATCATATTCCTTATCTTATCTAAGAGGTGACCCTTAGCCTTCCCTAATTCGTTATAAAATATTCCATGTCACTATAGTTAATCTTCCACAACCATAGTGGAGAAATAGGGGTTCTAAATATGCATTGTGGGTTTCTGAAAAGGAGTTAGAGTGTCTATAGGTATCTTCATCCTTTGTTAGATCTACAATTACATCCACATGAGTCGGAGCTCATGTTTTTCTTACTATAGATATCTAATGCACGAGAATTGTTGACCTCAAACAATCCAGATCAATCCAAAAATATTTCAAATTTAAGCTAATAAATCATACGAAAGAATAAATATCAAATTCTTACTACTATAACATATTTTGTTGTAACAGTCATTACAACATTGTGTTGTAATAGTTGCTATAACACATAATGTAAGTATTGTTGCAACACATGTTGTTACAACACTGCAACATGTTAATACAACACTTGAGTGAAGTATTTAAACACTGCGAATTATACATTTTTAAATCCAGAAGTATCCTTATCTTATCTAATCATGTTCCTTATCTTATCTTAGAGGTGACCTTTAGCCTTTCCTAATTCGTTATAAAGTTTTCCATGTCAATATAGTTGATCTTCCACAGCCATAACTAACTCATGATATAGGCGATCTCAATCTTTACAACCATAATAATTACATATACAATGATAGTTTGTTTTGTGCGTTCATTTTCTCATCTCGACACTTTCCTACTTAAGCATGGTTTCCAATGAGAGGCCCACAACAACCAATCTATATAGCCTTTTCACATCAAGCACATTGGCTTTTCGTCATTTGTCTTACAAAGTTGCAATACAAAACATTTCACACCGACCATGTCTTGTCAATCTTTTATAACAGAGTTAATCTTTTATAACATAGTTACAATACAAGCATTTTTTTAAGATGGGTTTTATATCCAATAATGTCACAGTTATAATGAGTTCGGTTGCACGTGCCAAATCTGAACGTTTAATGTGAAAAGGATTCTTTAAAATATTTAATTTTAAAAAATTAATTGACTGAAAGTTGTTTGGATTGATCAAAACACTAATTTTAATTTCTCACTTGAATTGATTAAATATAAATTTTATATCAAAACAAATATAAATTTTAAATCAAAACATTTAAATAGGTGAATAAAATGAAAATCATAATACAAAGTAATAAATTTTAAAAATAAATATTTTTAAAACAAAGAAATAATATTAATAATTTATTTTTAAGGTTATAGTCAAACTCGATACTAAATATATTTAAAAATAAATATTTTTAAAACAAAGAAATAATATTAATAATTTATTTTTAAAGTTATAGTCAAACTCGATACTAAATTGGTGTAAGAGACCTTTTTGAAATTTAACATATTCATATAATTGACTTATAAACCAAATAATATAATTGTTGGTAGAGGAGACTTCCTCAGCCCAAAAATTTGACATACTAACATAGTTGACTTATAAAAACTATGAAGATACAGATACCTACATTGACTTATTTATTAATGAGATTCAAACCCAAGTTACTACCACCAATCAGATATTCAACCCAGGTTACTACCACCAATGAGAGATTCAAACCCGAGTTACTACCACCGATCAGAGAGAGATTAGACCACAAAGCAGCTGACATTTATGATATGGGATTCAAACCGGCACTTGGTCAATAAGAACTTTGAATATGTGGTCCTTTATCTCCTTGGTAGAAATGGAGAATCCATCCCTGTCTTTAAAGAAAAGCTGCATGGATCTTTCAAAATTGAAAGTAAACTTCTTGCAACACAGCGGCACACTGTCCTGCTTTATAAACTCCYGATTCAGTTCCTTGAGGGAAAGATAGACGATGTCCATTATACGATTTAAAGCATCTTCTACTGTAGATTCTGGATTGTCTTTCAGATAACATCCTACACTGGAAGCTAATTCTCTGCGCTCCTCTGCCTGCACAGTGAAAAACGAAAAACGAAATTCGGGAGTGRGTATYTTAAKGTAATGTGATATRCTTGTGATGTAAACGMTTTGAAATTAAATTGTAATTTCCATTTMAAATACCTGGAAATCTCTTGCGTCGTCGGTGAGTCTGGTCGTCAATTCTACAAGATGGTGGATATTGGACGGAGAGTATATTTGTTCCAGAATGTTGTCCGGTAAAAGTTGACCCATTAACAGGAGAGGAATCAAATTTAGTGCACACATCCCTGTAGTCGTTTTGGCATTCTTTACGTACTCATTAAATGTCGGGACATGTACAGCTCTTATCCATTCCGCATCTTGCAGAGATGACTCAAAAAATCGCTCCCACTAAACAGGCAACCACTTAAGAATGTTAACAATGATTTTATTGAAAAATAATCATATTTCCCTTAATCTATCTATGTTTACAGTACATACAGCATTTTTTCGTATGTAAGCTGACATATCCCGCCCTTGCTTTTTCCCAACTTCAGCACTCAATTCATTCGACGTGTGGAAGAAGAACTTCAATGCAATTTTCATGTAGTGTGGAAGGCGGTCTATCAACGAAAGATCCCATCTGAAAATGGCACAATAATAATTAGAGAAAACCGCCCGCCATAGAAACCAGGGGATGTCACAGTTTTGTGCGAGAAATCTCTATGTCACATAATGTGTTTAATAACGAGTTATATGATTTGAATATTCTCAGAAAGCTACGCATATAACAATTGCCAATTTCGACAAAGTCTATGTAATCCGAATTTACCGTTTGAGTGCCTCTGTAAAGATCTTGAGTTCGTCAAAGGTTCCCTGAGTATCGTAGATGTCATCGAGAATAGTCATCACTGTACCAATTTTTGTGAATGCAATTCTGCTCAGAGAAAACTCAGGCTCGAACGTGCCTGTAACTACCCA
>ML791140.1:224540-236545 GCA_009831015.1 Picea engelmannii
AAATGAGTTGAGGATGGATCCAGATAAGGTGGAGGTGATCAAGAATTGGCCATCACTGAGAAATATTTTCGAGGTGAGAAGTTTCCATGGTTTGGCTAGTTTCTACCAGAAATTCATTAGAAATTTAAGTGGGATTAGTGCAACAATGATGGATACAGTGAAGAAAAGACATAAATCTTTTCACTGGACAGAAGAGGTTGAGAAAAGTTTCAATTTGTTGAAACGAAGGATTACAGAGCAACCAATTTTGGTGTTGCCAGATGTTCAGAAAACATTTCAGGTAAAATGTGATGCAAGCGGATTTTCCATAGGAGCGGTCTTGAGCCAAGAAGACAGGTCGATTGAATATTTCAACGAGAATTTGAATGAGGCAAAGGAAAAGTATTCCACATACGACAAAGAATTCTATGCCATCATACAGGCATTGAAGAAATGGAGGCACTATTTGATTCCAAAGGAATTTGTTTTATATAGTGATAACCATGCGTTACAATATGTGACTCAATAGGAAAAGTTGAATCAGAGGCATGTTAAATGGGTAGAATACATGCAAAATTTCACTTTTGTGATAAAACATATTTCTGGCACTGCTAACAAAGTTGTTGATGCTTTGAGCAGGAAGTGTTTGCTATTGCAGGAATTCAAAGTCAGGGCGTTAGGCTATGATGATCTTAAGGACATGTATGCAGATGATTCAGACTTTAAGGAAGCTTATGAAGCAACTAAGAATCCAGTTCTCAGAGACAGAAGTCAGTGGATAGATTATGTGATCTAGGACAGATTGTTGTTCAAAGGCAATCAACTGTGTATTTCAAATTGCTCCATGAGGGAGAACTTGTTGAAAGAGAAGCACAACGGTGGATTGGCAGGACATTTTGGCCATGATAAAACATTTGCAAAGCTGAGCGAGTCATACTTTTGGCCAGGGATGTGGTTATAAGTCAAAAAGTTTGTGGATATATGCAGGATTTGCCAGCATTCGAAAGGAAGGAAACAAAATACAGGTTTTTATCAACCATTACTCATACCTGAGAGGCCATGGGATGAAATTAGCATGGATTTTGTATTGGGATTGCCGTGGACACAAAGAGGTGTTGATTCAATCTTCATGGTAGTTGACAGGTTTTCTTAGATGGCACATTTCATTCCATGCCAGAAAACCAGCGATGCGACCCACATCGCAAATTTATTTTTCAAAGAGATTGTTCAACTCCATGGATTGCCGAAAAGCATAGTCTCAGACAGGGACACAAAATTCATAGGGCACTTCTGGAGAACATTGTGGAAGAAGCTAGGAACTAACTTGATGTTTAGTTTTGCTTATCATCCACAGACGGATGGGCAAACAAAGGTAGTCAATAGAAGTCTGGGAGACCTGTTGAGGAGCTTGGTGACAGAGCACCATAGCAGCTGGGACAACATATTACCACAAGCAGAGTTCACATACAATGATTCAATAAACATGAGCGCAGGAAAAAGCCCATTTCAGATTGTCTATGGTAGACATCCAAGAGGAGTTTCTGAACTAAGGGATTCAGAACAGACTAATACTAGTAGTGCTAGCGCAGGAGAATTCGCTGAAGAAATGAAGGAACTTCAAAACCAGGTGAAGGAGCGACTGTTGAAGTCAAGTCAGGAGTATAAACGCAGAGCAGATCAGCATCGGAGAGAACTTCAGTTTGAAGTTGATGATCTGGTTCTGGCACATTTGAGGAAGGAAAGGTTCCCAAGAGGAACATACAACAAGCTGAAGATGAAGAAAATCAGACCATGCAAGTTCTTAAAGAAGATGGGACAGAATGCTTATGAAATTGAATTACTAGAGGGCATTGGAATATCTCCGATATTTAATGTTTTGGATTTATATTCATATAAAACCGATGAAACAGGAGCAGAAAGTGATGAACAACCAGAGATCTAGTGGCAGAAGTAGATGCCAGTTGCAGAGAAGCCACAGATGGAACAAATATTGAATAAAAGAGTGGGTAAGAAGACCAGGAGGAAAGAGTACTTTGAATATTTGGTCAAGTGGAAAGGACATCCAGTTGAATATGCCAGTTGGGAGACTGAAGCAGAAATTTTAAAGCATGGACATACCGTATAGGAGCTCATGGGTAGGAGCCCATGCAATTTTTCAAGCGAGGGAGTATGATGCAGGAGCATCCCTCACGACAAGCAAAACCAACGTGGAAGCAGAAGACAGTTGGAAGACATCCAACGCAAGTTTTTGAATTTTTAAATTTTCCCTTGAAGTTGATGCACCAAACTTAAATGAGATCATTTATTGAAAGTGCCTTGGAAGAAATGTAATCAGACCTCGAGCCATAAGCTCTCGTCTGAGATAGACTGAGGCATTTATAGTAGTAGTTGCAGGTAGATAGAATTGAATACTAGATTAGATAGTTCTAGAAGGAAGAGGGAAAACCGAACATAGACACCCTCATTGTATTGTTGTATTATTATCAATTCAGAAAAAGGAAGAAAGAGAGAGAGCATASGAGAATAGCAGAGAGTTGTAGAAGAACACCCATGTATAGATCTTGAATTAATASAAGAAGTTGATTCAGATTCATGGTTGTTGTGTTATTCTTTRTGTATGTGTGTTGAATKCTCTGCTTATGAATATTTCTTMCTGTCAGGTATTTGTTGTTATGCCGTGCGTATGATTTYATGTGGTAAGATAGAAATTTGAKAGAAAGTGAATGAGTTACAATCATTTCTCTGCTTGAGCAAGGATTCCCACAAGGAGTGCAGTTGAAGTCATCTGCAAGGGAGTGTGTTGACAGAAGGCTCAGAGAGATAGCTTTTGTTTTCATTCCTCAAGAAGGTGCAGTTAGGCATCGAGTCGTGCAAGAAGTGCACAGGATAAGGAAGGAAGTATCAGTCGTGAAACTGAAGGAGATGCTTTGGAAGACTGTTGTTGTAGGTGTGCGCGGGGTCAAAGAACTTCAACACTTAGACGTGATTGAAGATTTTCTTCAAGGAGTGCATACAAAGAGCCTCGTTGAGGTTGAATAATTTTAGCAAAGCTCAGGAAGGATAGGCCTCTAAGTCGCTGAGGATCAGTGTAGATAAGTGTGTTTTGAAGCCGAGGAGGAGCGTCGCAGGTTGGCGAAGGAATCTCGTGGAGGGATCCTTTCTTTCATTTTGTGGATTATACAAGAAGGAACGGATGATCAAAATCATCTCGGATATTTCGTGAAGTTTTGAGGATCGTCGGATCTTGTAGAGGTGCAAGGAGGTTACAGCACGGGGGCCAAAGAGTTTGGAGCTCAGGAGAGGTGGAGCCGTTGATTCAGAGTCACGGGAGCCGTCAGATCTACACGTGGTCTCGTGTATCGGGGACTCGGGAGTTGAAACCCCAAAGGTTGCAGCAAGAGCAGTGAGATCGCGAGACGTGATATCCCTACAAGATCAGAGCCGTTCATTTTGAAGGACATGTGTAAGGAGACTCTCTCATCTCGCAGACTCAGACATTGGAGGTCCGAAAGGGAAGACCTTTAGCTTCGCGAGGGGTGAAGTGGCGAGGAGGTTGGAGCCGTCCATCTGAGAAGGACAGGTGGCGAGAGATTGAGAGATCTCACTAACTCGGGATCTCGTCGATTGAGAACCCAAGTGTTGGGTAGTCCAAGTCGCGAGGCGTGAGGACGCGAGCGGCGAGAGAAGGATATCCATTGGATCCGGAACACAGGAGGACCGTTGGATCTGCGCGAGGGATCGTGTCTCGGGACCTCGCAAGAAAAGGTCTGATAATTTGTCCACGAGGATCGCGAGGGTGCAAGATAGCGATATCCCGACAGCCGGAGTAGTGTGGGCCATAGCGGAGTGCGAGTGGAGTACAGGTGACACAAAGGGACACCGAGATGCGAAGCGTCGAGGAGCCGAGGTTCGTATAGACACGTGGCAGAGCATAAGGCGAGACCGCGCATCTCGGGGACTCATGGACTAGGAAGGTGAAAACTCAACGGTTCAACCGGCGAGGTCGCGAGGTTGCGAGGTCACGAGATTTCAAGGTTGCGAGAAGCGCTAACATTAAGCCTAGCCCACAGATGCATGTGGAAAGAGCTATACCCGTATCGTCAGATTGGATATCACAAGATTTGAAGGGGAGAGTTGGAGGTTTAAATCCCGAACTTGCGAGACAACGAGATTTAACTAATCTCCTGGTAGTAAAGAGGAGACCTCGGAATATTGTTGTGGGTGCAGATTTCCCGATAGGGAAATAGAAGAACCTTGGAGTTCTTCGGGCCAAGAAGAAGAAGGTCTTGTGGGAGTGGACATGCTCGTGGTGGGGTGGCGTGCCTGCATCAAAATGGGCCATACCCAAGCTGTGAAAAAGAGGAGAAGACTTTAACTTTGAGAGAAAAGTTACTTTGAAAAAATTACTCCCTTCATATTGAGTCTATATCCCTTTATCCTTTTAATTCTGAACACATTGTTCAGCCCCCAAGCTCTTCCCTACTTGATGGAGAATCTCATTGTCTCTCTTATATGAGCTTGCCTTTGGTGGAGGATTGAAGTGGTGGAGGCCCAGCTGGAAGGGACTTAGTTTCTCGGTTCTAAATGTGTCGACACAGAAGTTTGTCATTTATACACTTCTATTGATTACATTTTAATAGAAATACTCTTTTCTCGCCCAATTAATGTCTTTCAAATATTTGAATTTGTTTTCCCTCGACCAAGTTTTGGGGAAACATTGGTTAGTTTTGGAGGTTTTGGCCCACTTTTGGACTTTGACACGTTGGTCAAAGTAAGACCACCTAGGTGGAGCTGAGATGATGGATCTCACCTATTTTGAGGGTGATGTGGACCTAGTAAGGGGTCCTCTAAGGTTTTGTAACAGGTTTATGGGATGTCGACCCATGGGTTTTCCCCATGTTTAGGCCTTATTGTAAGATTTTGTAAAGTATAAATAAAGAGGAATGTAGTGTAGAAGCAACAACTCAGTCAGAAGGAATGTGGGTGCGAAGTGGTCGAGGCTTTGTGCTCGACTGTGATTTTGTAGACTGTGCTTAGTACTTGTGATGCTCACTGTGGATCCGGTGCTAAGTGTCGTGATAAGATATTTTGGCTCTATGCATTTGACCTTTTTTGGAAGGAAAAGAAGGAGGATCTAGTGCTTAGTGTGCAAATATCATGTCTTGTGCGAAGTTAGACTCTTTGGCTTAGTGCACAGAAGTGATTGGATGTAAAATTTTGGTGAATAATAAAGAGGTGAAGTAGCTTGTGGATGTAGCCCCACCTGGGGTGAACCATGTATATCTGGTGTCTCATGGTTTTCTTTGTGCAGTGTCATTTTTTTATGCATTTTCTTAGTGCTTTGATTACGATGTGTAATGAATATATTTTTTTTTTCTTAAGTACTTTACTTATGTTAAAGGGTAAATGAATGCTAGACTTAACTCACAGTGTTAAGTGTTAAGTGCTTAGGGTGCATAATCACTTGTTGTTACTGCGCTTATCTGTCTTTGATTATGCTTTGCGGTGTTAATGAGGTTAATAAACTAATGCATGTTCACTTCCTAAGATTTAACAAAATATTGTGTGAAGTTTTCTTATCACATAATCATGTCTCAGCCTACTTACAGACACATGTGTCCTTTAACCCCCCCTTCTTCTACCTCGAGTGAGACTTCGCCTATTTCACAGTTGTTGCCAAAAGGGCTGGTAGTTGAGGTTTTGTTGGTGCGTTGTTAAGTGTTGAAACCTGGGTCTACCCCCATGCCAACAAATGGTTCCGTCGCTGGGACCTGAAACTATGATTGTCGGGACCTGAAACTGTGATTGTCGGGACCTAAAATTATGATTGTTGGGACTTGAAACTGTGATTGTTGGGAACTGAAGTAAAAAACAAAAAATCTATGTGCAGAGGTTTATTGTTGAAGTGCACAGTACTCTAATTGAATTGTAAAGATTTTTTCCAAGAAAGTAAGTTGTTCTGAAGAAAAGAGGTAATATTCTAAAAGAGGCAAGCTTTNAGTCATTAGGTTTGTTGAGGACAACACCCCTTTCCCAATTTTGTTAGGTAAGACTTGGATTGAGAAGGATCAGATCAGAAGGAAAATAGAGGAAGAAGCTACAGAAAAGAAAAAGTAAGAATTAAGGGATCTCATAGCTAGGAAAATAGACCAACTAAGAGAAGAATGAGAGGATAAGTCGAAGAAATAGAGCAAAGTAACAACACAGAAAGGACAGAAAGAAAAAGAATTAGCTATCAAGCTTGAAAGAATGCAAGAAGGCTTGAAGGACCTATCTATCCAAGAGAGAAGTGTGCCCACTTAGGAAGTGTTAAGAAAAGGGATATTAACTTCAGAACCTTTGAGTGTACCTCAACAATGTGAAGCCACTACGCTAGGGGAAGAAAAGAATAAAAATTGAAAGAGGATTCCAGAAACAGTTAAAGAGACTCAGATAACAGGAACGAAGGCAAGAAAGCTCAATAAAAAGAAGGCTAAGTTGGAAGAATTTAAGGAAACCAAATGGAAGACTTCGTAGACTGGAACCTCGCAGGAGGCAGGTTCGCAGGGTTTGAACCTCGATGGAATAACAAGTCCGTGCAGATTTGTACTTCGCCCTGGCGAAGTTATATAACCGTTGGAGGCACCCTGACTAGTAGAAAAACACTCCAAAATGGTTATGAAATGCATTTATGGGTTTATATCATGCTTTTGGATGTTGAAATCGCACCATAATGGATAGATTTACATTAATGGAAGCATTTAACTCTAGTTACTGTCCGTTGGAAGATCCGTCACGCTGCCCCACTTATTTAAATTCATCAATCATGGCACTGGGACCACTTTTTGAACCTACGAAGCCCCTGACCACTCAGTTTTCCATCCTGTCGTATACCAATGACATGATGAAGCAATGGCAGTCTAATGTCGTGTTTCACAGATATTATCAGTAGTTGAAAGTCGCAATTGAAGCATCCCCTCGTATGACACCGCGTACCTTGCATTAGTACCAGCCCACAACGAAGTTTCGCACTGATCCCCACTTCATTTACATCATTGCATGATGAGATGAGCACGAGGAAAGATTTCAGTCATACTATAAGCTCACAGATGCAGATATGGAACATATTATAAAGGATTGGCTAGAAGCATTTATTTTACATGTCGCTGATGTAGAGTTATCTGACGTTGATACTATAGGAAGCCAGATGGTTACACGATTTGAACATGTCAGATAGTCCAATGGGACACAGAAGCAGAGGGGACGCAAAGAGCAGGTTGAAGTCCATGACATAGAGAGTGGTGAAGAGGAAGAAGAAAAAATCTTTGGAGATAGCGAGTCTAGCTCGCTAGGAGGAGGAGAAGATGAAGTAGAAGGGCAGGGAGGAGGATATGAAGGAGAAGAAGATCAAGGAGGAGGTGAAGCTACACCAAGCACCCCATCACCTAAATATCCCCTTTTTGTGACAGTGGCCCAGCAAAAAAAGAAATTTACTCCGAAGAAACCTTCAGCAAGGAAGAAAATATGTGCCAATATGCCACAATTGGAAGCCACTCTCACTAACGATGACATTAGTATGGTTTAAGAGATATGGAGGACACCTTTGAAGTGTTGATATTATGGTAGTTGTGGGAGGTATTTACCTCCACGTGTAAACCTGACAAG
The DNA here is from genome assembly GCA_009831015.1 of Picea engelmannii. NCBI lineage: Eukaryota > Viridiplantae > Streptophyta > Pinopsida > Pinales > Pinaceae > Picea > Picea engelmannii. The sequence goes on from ML791140.1 coordinate 232,164, forward strand.
AATAGAATATTATGGGAAGCAAGAAGAAACCCTAATTAGTTGGCTAATAACCCTAGAAGACAAGTCGGCTCAAAAGAATGATTTGTATTAGGTTATTAGCCTCCAAGAGAAGAAATCGACTAAAATTTAATAGTATATACTAAGTAATTAGTACCTAGAATGAGAAGTTGGACCAGGTGGTATGGCAGAAATAGATAAATATAGGAGGCCAATCTTCATTTTGACATGCATTCTCAGAACTGCAGAAGTACACTTGTGTGCACTGTAGTTGGCCAGTTTGTGCACAAGTCATGGGAGCAGTTTTGCATTCTTCATTTACGGTTTTCTAGGGTTGGACTCTCTGATCATATTTTTTTACTCTTGCTTGGTGTGTTATCTTTGGAGAGAGGTGTGCTATCTTGTTTAGTTATCTAGCCTAGGGTTTTCTTCTGGAATGATTCTCTATCAAGGTTAAGGTGCTTGAGGGTGGCTTTGGCCTATGGTTGGGTGACAATATTGCTATATTGTCTATTGTTAAATGAGCACATCCATTATATTCTAACAGGTTATGGGCCCACACTATCTTTGGACAATCTAACCGCTGGAAGATAGATTGGGAGGATTTTCTCAAGTTGCAGTTGCAGCCAGTTTCTCCTGTAGAAATGAAACCCTAACCCTCTCGTTGAGGCACCTTAAGTGAAGAGATTGACCTAATTTATGGATAGACTAGTGCGCCCTATCCTAGCGCATCTCTTGGTACTCCCAGCAAGCTAAAACGTCAAGTTTGAGTTTTTGGTCAAAATCAAGGGTTGGTCAAGTCAAAGCAGTTATGAGTTACTCTATGAAGTCATAAAACAAGTTAGAAGGATATTCTAAGTTCAGAGCATGGAATACAAGGAATGATATTATCCTTGCCAAGAATAAAGTGTTGGATATCGTGAAAGAAAAGATTGTGGAACCAGAGTTTGAAGAAGGAAAAGAGAAGGAACCATAGAACGTTGCAGTTATGGAGAAGTTCAAAGACAATGACATCAATTCCATGAGTATCATAGTGGAATATATAAAAGACCACCTGATACCTACATCTCCCACATTGACTCATCTAAGAAGATGTACGATTCCCTAACAAACCTCTTCTCATTCAGAAACATTGGACAAGTAATGAGTCTGAAGAATGAGCTCTGTGACATGAAGATGAATGATGATGACAAAATAACATTATACTTTGTAAGAATATCTTAGTTAAGAGATCAACTACAAGCTATTGAAGAGATCATTTCAAAAAAGGAACTGGTAAATATAGTACTCAATGGTCTTTCCAAGACATGGGATGCATTTGCTACAAGCATGAACACAAGGAAGGAGTATCGTACATTTGAAGAACTTTGGACTTGTTGTGCACAAGAAGAATCAAGGATCAGTGAAAAAGAGAAACCCAAAAAGAAATACAATGATCAAGCCTTCACAACAAGGTTTAAGAATTTCAGGAATAAAAAGAAGTTTGGCTTTAGGAAGAAACCAAATCAAGAGAAATATATGTCAAAAATACAATGATTCAACTGTCGAAAATATGGTTACTACAATAATCATTTTCCCAAGCTAAAGAAAAGGAAGGAGACACATGAAGCATTAGTTTTCAACGAAAGGAAACCCTCAAAGAAATCCAAGAAGGACAAAACAGACTTCATCTTCTAAGTCAAGGTAACAATACTCTTCATAGTTTTTGCACATACCATGTTTTATGTACATATCTTGCATATCTATTTCTTAGAAGATAATATGGTCAAAGAGAAACTATACATATGGAAGAACAACAAGATAAGAATTGTTATCACAATGACTACAAGTCAAGAAATACACATGAAAGGATGAAGTACATCAACAACCCCTGGTAATAATTCATGTGGAAGTTATTACATAAGTAACAACTACAAGATAATATGAAATCAGAATCAATCTTGAAGAAACCTAGAAGAGGTAAAGACAAAAATAAGTCAACAATCAAGAGGAAATTGGAAAAGGACTTGTGACACTTTACAGAAGGCAATAAGGATGCAGACGGAAGTGTGGACTCTGTTAGATGCAGGGAGCCAATTATATATCTCTAAAAGAAGAGCATGCATTCATGCATAAAGAAAGGATTAGGAGGGAGCTAATCCTAAATTATATGATCCATTGAAGATGATGACATATATATCCATGGTAGCAACCATGAAAAGAAGCACGTGTTCAGTTTGAATTTAGAAGAATTCTTGTTTGAAAATAAGCCTTAAAGTATCCCTGGGTGTCCATCCACATCCATGATCCTATGATGAATGGAAGAAGTTGGAATCTTTAGGGCATGGATTCTATAGAAAACTCCATGGACCCAAGAGCTAAAGAGAAACATGAGGAAGAACATGAATATTCCAAGAGAGAGAGAAAAGCCACAACAACTAGTTATTGTATCGCATATCACAAGATTACCGGCCTGATCTAAACTCACTAAAAACAATCAAGTAGAGAAAATGAAAGTTGTGATGAAGAACCGTGTATGGAAGACTTATGAATGTAGGCATTGCGAGATCTAGAACTAGAGTTTGTCCCAGATGGAGGGAGAAGACTATGATGATTGCTTGTTCCAATAAACCAGACATACATATACATGAGCCATTATATCATCCACAATATCCATGGGTTGGAGTTCACATAAGATGAATGCAAAGACTGTTCTCTAGAATAATTGAACAAAGAGCGTATGTAGAGAAACCTCAAGGATTTGAGGTATACTAGAAAGAGACCCTTGTATGGAGACAAAAGAATACAACTTGGTGGAGAACCTCCAATGCACAATAGAAGCGTGGTGAAAACTTTCTATAACAAATATATTGTATCAGAATGGCTACTCAGAAGCTCAGGATGATGGATTGTTAATCCATGACAAACTCTCATGATGGCAGAAGAAGTACCACTTGGATATGTTCCAGTTTGAGCCTTGCCACGATGTTGTGAGCTAGCAGGAAACAAAAGATGAATCCAACAATGATACACTATATTGATCAGAGCTATATGAAGCCTTCAGAGAAAACCAGTGTTCTAGAAAGACCGAATTACATTGATATCAAGCATTACATTCTCTATGATGAAGTCCAGAAAAAAGAAGTGGTTCTCCAATATATATATCTCCACAGATGAGCAGATAAGAAGATATTTTGGTAATGCCTTTGTCCAAGATGAAAGAGTTTGTGTACTCAAGTTGGAGCTCGTGGAGACGACTTCATTATTGAAAAAGGAAGAGATGACTCATAGGTTGGGAGGGAGCACTGATGTGTTATTGATTTATGGACAAACATTTTTCAGTTCGAAAAATGGTCCAGGATGAGCAATTCCCTTTCCAGTTCGGAAAGTGGTTTGAGATTTCTGATGGACAGGAATTTTCCAGTTCAGAAAAATGGTCCAGATCGAACGGTCATTTTTGTAATGAAAATGGTTCGATGGATTGTTGATGTCCATAGAAAATGATTCCCCTTATGGCCAATGTGGGGGAATGGTCTAGGAAAATCTTTCTTCTTGATGGTAACTCTCAGTAGTGGTCAAGAAGATTGGTCTTCCTCGCCAGACAATCATTATTTCGAAGCCCACAGTTGTGAGTAGTTTCAAAGAATGGTCCGTTTTGGAGGTTGGTGCAGGACAACCATTGCCTTAGGAAATGGTCCAGGCAGTCATTCCCTAGGGAATATTCTTTTTCTCCAGGTTTCACTTTGTTTGGTGTTGGAGGAATGGCCTAGATAGGTAAATGGTACAGGTTCAACAATCAAGGATAGGCATTCCCTAGGGAAGACTCATTCTCTCTAGGTTTCACTTTGTTTAGTGTCAGAGGAATGGCCCAAATAGGTGAATGGTCCAGGCTCAGAAATCATGACAGTTATTCTTCCTTTCTTGAGAAGAATAGTCCAGATATGAAATCATTGATTTTTTACTCTCTATGGGTAGTTGCTCTTCCAAATATCATAGATGTGAGTGGAAGAATGGCCTAGATAACTTAGTTTATATTATGATATTGTTTCTGTGTAGGTTGATATCAGATGATATGATTGCCACAAAGACTGTATGTCTCTGGATAGTATATGTATGCTACTGTGGTGGATGTGTTCCAATGATTGTGACTATATTTCACTGATCAAGTAGATGTGTGCTACTTGGTGTGGTAGTGTACCACTGGATTGTAGTTGTGTACTATTATGGATAGACACAGTTGTGTTCTATTGTATGAAATTATTCTGATTACCTTGTAAACTATCAAAAGTATTAAAAATGATTATCAGCTAGATGGATGGTCAGTGTGTTGGTGGAATGACATTCTCCAGGTGGAAAATGGTCTAGGACGTATGTCTGGATTAGAATAATAGTCCTTGTATCTCATG
>ML791140.1:236595-249159 GCA_009831015.1 Picea engelmannii
ACTTCATTATTGAAAAAGGAAGAGATGACTCATAGGTTGGGAGGGAGCACTGATGTGTTATTGATTTATGGACAAACATTTTTCAGTTCGAAAAATGGTCCAGGATGAGCAATTCCATTTCCAGTTCGGAAAGTGGTTTGAGATTTCTGATGGACAAGAATTTTCCAGTTCAGAAAAATGGTCTAGATCGAACGGTCATTTTTGTAATGAAAATGGTTCGATGGATTGTTGATGTCCATAGAAAATGATTCCCCTTATGGCCAGTGTGGGGGAATGGTCTAGGAAAATATTTCTTCTTGATGGTCACTCTCAGTAGTGGTCAAGAAGATTGGTCTTCCTCGCCAGACAATCATTCTTTCGAAGCCCACAGTTGTGAGTAGTTTCAAAGAATGGTCCTTTTTGGAGGTTGGTGCAGGACAACCATTGCCTTAGGAAATGGTCCAGGCAGTCATTCCCTAGGGAAGATTCCTTTTCTCCAGGTTTCACTTTGTTTGGTGCTGGAGGAATGGCCTAGATAGGTAAATGGTACAGGTTCAACAATCAAGGATAGGCATTCCCTAGGGCAGACTCATTCTCTCTAGGTTTCACTTTGTTTAGTGTCAGAGGAATGGCCCAAATAGGTGAATGGTCCAGGCTCATAAATCATGACAGTTTTTCTTCCTTTCTTGAGAAGAATAGTCCAGATATGAAATCATTGATTTTTTACTCTCTATGGGTAGTTGCTCTTCCAAATCTCATAGATGTGAGTGGAAGAATGGTCTAGATAACTTAGTTTATATTATGATATTGTTTCTGTGTAGGTTGATATCAGATGATATGATTGCCACAAAGACTGTATGTCTCTGGATAGTAGATGTATGCTACTGTGGTGGATGTGTTCCACTGATTGTGACTATATTTCACTGATCAAGTAGATGTGTGCTACTTGGTGTGGTAGTGTACCACTGGATTGTAGTTGTGTACTATTATGGATAGACACAGTTGTGTTCTATTGTATAAAATTATTTTGATTACCTTGTAAACTATCAAAAGTATTAAAAATGATTATCAGCTAGATGGATGGTCAGTGTGTTGGTGGAATGACATTCTCCAGGTGGAAAATGGTCTAGGACGTATGTCTGGATTAGAATAATAGTCCTTGTATCTCATGGTGTAGCTTCCAGCATATGTTGGAACAATTATTCTTCTATGACATATGTCTGGATTAGAAGAATGGTTCTTGTATCACTCTATGGAGTGAGTGACTTATTCATCATCATGTTTGATTACTTAAATGGAGTATGGTTTTGGGAGATGATGCAGTTGATATTGTCAGATGAAATTGATAGTCATGATGGTGCTCGTGATTTTATCATAAGATAGCATGTGTGGTTATGATGATGCTACCAACTCAATGGTATGTTTGTTCTCAAGACCATTTCCTTCAATACCTCCCTAGATAGGAGGGAGTGTTGATATTATGGTAGTTGCGAGAGGTATTTACCTCCACGTGGAAACCTGACGAGAATAGAATATTATGTGAAGCAAGAAGAAACCCTAATTAGTTGGATAATAACCCTATAAGACAAATTGGCTCAAGAGAATGATTTGTATTAGGTTATTAGCCTCCAAGAGAAGAAGTCAGCTAAAAGGTAATATTATATACTAAGTAATTAGTACACAGAATGAGAAGTCAGCCCAGGCGGTCTGACATAAACAATATAAATATAGGAAGCCAGTCTTCATTTTGACAGGCATTCTCAGAACTATAGAAGTACAATTGTGCACACTGTAGTTGGCAAGTTTGTGCACAAGTCTTGGGAGCAGCTGCTGGTGGAAGTTCTGCAATCTGGATTTTCGGTTTTATAGGGTTGGACTCTCTGATCATATTTTGTTACTCCTTCTTGGTGCGTTCTCCATGGAGAGAAGTGTTCTATCTTGTTTGGCTATCTAGCCTAGGGTTTTCTTATGGAAAGATTCTTTGTCAAGGTTAAGGTGCTTGGGGGTGGATTTGACCTATGGTTGGGTGACAATATTGCTATATTTTCTATGGTTAAACGAGCACATCCATTATATTCTAACATGAAGACATGTTGTAGAGATATGAAGAGAAACATGTGGAGTTATATGAAAGGATTGAGAGGGAGTTAAAGGAAGTGCAATAGGCTATTTTCTTGGTCCATGCAGTGCCTACTGCACTATCTGTGCCTTCCTCATCACAAATCGCAGACTTTGGAGACAAACCAACTCTGTAGGGTGAACCAAGGATTTGGATCACCCTCCCCAAGTATAGCATCAATTTTTCCACCCCCGCAACACTGCATGGTATCCCTAACATGGATGTTGAGGTTAATCTTAAAGGAATACCTCTAGAACAGGTCGAAGTATTGGAGGCAGTTTTGAAGGCATACAGAAGGGAACATAGAGAAATGACCACTCAAAGAGAAACCCAGCTAAGAAGGCTTGATGATGCAACAAAAGCTTGGTTCCAAAGAGCTCAAGAAGAGAAGGAGAAGGCTACATAAGCCTTGCAAAAGGTGAAAGACGAAGTCCTAGTACAGTTACGAGCAGTGCATGATAGTGTAGCTGCCTATGAAAGCTAGAAAGAAGAGCTTCTAGAGGAAAAGAAAGCTAGCAAAGCCCAACTACAGAAGGAAAAGGAGCAGTTGCTCGCAGAGAAGGTCGTGGTCAAAGAAGCAGTAAGAAAAGTGTGTCGCTCTATGCCAGGCTTGGTACAGGAGGAGCAAGATCATGTCGAAGCTCAAGTAGCGAAGCTCTCAAAGACCTTCTTGTAGTTTCAGGATAGGATAGCTGAACTGGAGGTTTGAACAGTGTCAAGCACCCTGCAGGAGGTGTGTGACCAGAGGGAGGAGTCCTCTAGAAACATAGTAGCAAGTATAAAATCCCTCACCTCAGCATGTAAACAATTGAGTGATAGAAGCGCCCAAACGTATGAACGGCTCATCGAGGATCCAGAATTAAAGAAGCTAGAGGCTTAGTTACAGGAGATGCAACATCAAGCATTTTTCATTGTAGGCGTAGATGAATTTTATCACAACAGTGGAAAGGATGAAGAGATCTCAGGAGCAACACATAGTACAACAACAGATCAACTACCCTCTAGGGTAAGGTGATGGAAGTAACACATAAGTTACAACCTGTGAAGGAAAAATCTTGCAAGGTGTTCGAGGAGATCGATTGTCATGGTTCACAGTTAGATAAAGTAGTTGTAGTAGTATAACAATGCCTAGAAGGGCCTGTTATAGAGCAAACAGTCCAAGAGCTCGTTGAGCAGGAGGCTCAAGTGAGGCAGCAAGTCCAGGCAGCTCGAGTTAGGCTCGAGGATTTTGAAGCAACATTATTCGGACCTGAGTGACTTGGGATAAGTCACAGGTGAGTGTTGGGGTCCTATTGGCCCTCAACCAAGTTTTGGGGAAACTTTGGTCAGTTTTGGAGGTTTTGGCCCACTTTTGGACTTCGACACGTTGGTCGAAGTAGGAGCGCCCAAGTAGAGTTGAGATCGCGGATCTCACCTATTTTGAGGGTTACGTGGACCTAGTAAGGGGTCCTCTAGGGTTTTTTAATGGGTTTATGGGATTTCGGCCCATGGGTTTTCCCCATGTTTAGGCCTTATTGTAAGATTTTGTAAAGTATAAATAAAGAAGAATGTAGTGTAGAAGCAACAGCTCCATGCGAAGGAATGTGGGTACGAAGTGGTCGAGGTTTTGTGCTCGATTGTGATTTTGTATATTGTTCTTAATGCTTGTGAGGCTTAGTGTGGAGCTGGTGCTAAGTGTCATGATAAGAGATTTTGGATTTGTGCATTCGACCTATTTTTGGAAGGTAAAGAAGGAGGATCTAGTGCTTAGTGCACAGATCTCATTTCTTGTGGGAAGTTAGACTCTATGGATTAGTGCACATGAGTGTTTGGATGTAATATTTTGGCGAATAATAAAGAGGCAAAAAAGTTTGTAGACGTAGCCCCACCTTGGGGTGAACCACGTATATCTGGTGTCTCTTGGTTTTCTTTGTGCAGTGTCATTTCTGTTATGGATTTGCTTAATTCTTTGATTATGATGTGTAATGAATATATATTTTGTTGTTTAAGTACTTTACTTATGTTAAAGGGTAAATGAATGCTAGACTTAACTCACAGTGATAAGTGCTAAGTGATTAGGGTGCATAATCACTTGTTGTTATTGCGCTTATCTGTGTTTGATTATGCTCTGCGATGTTAATGAGGTTAATAAACTAATGCATGTTCACTTCCTAAATGTTAATATAATATTCTTCGAAGAGCTCTCATCACATAATCATGTCCCAGCCTGTTTACAGACACCTGCATCCTGTAACCCCCCCTGCTTCTACCTTGGGTGATACTTTGCCTTCTTCGCAGATGTTGCCAAAAGGGCCGGTAGTCGGGGTTTTGTTGGTGCGTTGTTAAGCATTGAACCCTGGGTCTGCCCCTATGCCAACAAAATTGTTATTCCATGGGCATATTTGTTATGAATATTGATGTATTATGCTATTTTATGTGCTAACTCTATATATTATCACCATATGCTTTTGTATCTTGGTTGTTGAGGACAAGTTGTAGGTATATTTCTTTGAGTCGAGTGCTCATCGATGGACTTCATCGAATGTCTGGACGAGGTAGGATCTTTATCTTGTCTTGTTAGCATATTTGTTTATATATCATACTTGAGATTAGAGTTAATTTATGCAGTCATTTCCATTTGTTGTGGTTTACCCCATGCCATAGAGTGATTTTCCTCGTAATAGAACCGGCGACCATATTGGGAATGGACTCTTCTTTTTGGGGTTTGGATTTTTTTTCTCCTTCGATTGATCTCATTTATATCGATTTTCTTGTCGTCTGATTGCTTGACATCCTCTGTTCATTTTGAGTTTGAGTTTCTTAGAATTATCCTTAACCTGGCAGTGTTTCAATACATATACATGGGGTTTTTCCTGACAGTCGCGTACATACGAGAGTTGTCATTCTATAGGAAGCATATATACATAGTTTTCTCCTGAGTAGTCACGTACATCATTCTTGTATGCTTGGTTGCTGAGTTTGATGTTTGTTGGGTAAGTTTTGATGGTTTTTGAGTCTTCTTAGGTCTCTGTTATAATTGTTAAGTGCTAGCAGAGTGATAGGAAGCCTTTCTTTGGTTGAATTTTCGAGCGGTTTTTCTTTCTCATCATCCTTTTCATTGATTGTCCTTGCATCTTGTGTTGGGTTTTTTCTTCTTGATATCCTACTTAGTTTGTCTCTGTTTACCTACAGTAGAATCTTTATATCAAGCTGTTGTTTAGTCCTTGCATTTTCATTCTTTTATATTGAAAATACAAAAATAATAAACATTTTGCATTGTTGGAATTTGATCTTTTGGGTTCTTATCGTTCATCTTAGTACATGTATGGAAAGATTACATCTTATTTTGAATTGCAGAATTAAATTGAAAATTACATTTTGAAAAGATTATCATTTATTGGAATTGAAGTTATGACTTTGCATTTTATTCATTCATTTATTTTACTTAATGAGTCATAACATCATCATTTTCATGACCACACATTTTTTAGTAAGCAAGGCTACTAAAAGTAACATTGATAAATTTAAAATTGATTCGAAACAATTTTATTTTTAGGGTGCACAAACTAGCTTAGGATTTAGAGCCTTGGAATGGGATTTGTGAGTAAACTTCTCCAAGGATATTAAATCAACATATGTGTCTAAATAAGCGAGTCGTGAAATCCATTGTATAATTGGTGACTTCATGAGGATCCTCTTACACCAGAGTTAAGCACGAGGTCACGTGAAGTTGGTTGAGGGGATATCCCCTCAATACCTTCTTAGCATCATATATATTTCTGGGAATCTATTCGTATAAGGGGATCTTTCTAGTACCTTTACCTCTGTGAGAGGTGGTTCTTTCAAGATTTTGGGCTTTGTTAGCATGCCCATATGGTAGACCTGACTTATGAATTTTCACCTGTGCATTGGTTATATTGTGATTTCTTAGTTTCTTGACATAGGTACCACATAGGTTACTTGCAGGGTTATTCTGCAAGTACCCTAGGTCAGATAAGGGTCAGACAACACACATCCTTTATGGAGGATTACCTCTCTAAGGGGATTTGATCGAATGGTTTTTAAGCCCATGAGGGCTCTTATAACTGATTATGAGACTTCCGATATTTTGCAGGGAGTCTCAGGCCCCTCTTGGAAAATGCATACCTACTTTAGGGAGGGAGGCCCCTTTCAGCCACTTTATCCTGTTTCTGTGCATATTGTCCTTTTGTTTATTTTGGTGTGCTCTTTGATTATTAGTTGGCCTTAGGATTTTGTATTGTGTCGTGAGTTTTCATTATTACGGATAGTGGATTCCCTTTTACTCCCTCATTTAGCGCTACCTCCCCCATGGTATTCGTTCATTTCATGGGGACGAACCCATTCGTGTTTCAATATGGTATGCATAATCATGATACTCAGTCAATACCTTGGGCCTCTAATCATCTTTCCCTCGATATGTCGAACATGTCTTCACCCGTTCCATCCTCCCCCTCACCTACTTATATGAATCCTAGTTTTGGATCCGGGGGCATGATGGCTCCTTTGTCTACATCTTCGTTTGATGGGAGTCATATCCCTCCACCTACTCTCACAGTGGTAGGCTGGAATCTCCCTTCTTACGGATCCAATCCTAGCCTCACTTTTCCAGGAGCGAGTGCTCAAATGGGTGGTCATTCTGCTTATTACATTCCACCTAGCTATCCTTCCTTTGCTATGCAAGTTCCTACAAACAATTTTCCCATGGCAGAACTCCATCTATCCTCTGGTATTTCATATGGAGGGAATCATTTTTATAGTACGAGCTACCCCCTTCACGAAATCCCTTTGTTTGGGAGAAACACATATCCTCACCTAAGTAACCCTTGTCATGAAGTTTTCTCCTCAGAAATGTCTTCTTCGGAGATGATGCCTTTACAACCCTCTATGAATCAATTTGGAGGAGGATACTACTCTACCGAGAAGGGACAGGGTGTAGACCAAAACACTTATTGGCCTGCAATTTCTCAAAACCATTCTTTACTAGGACCTTGGTCTAAAATATCGCAACCAACCGTTGCCACCAGTCCAGTCACTACAATTCATATTGGAGATTGGTCGACAACCTATGAAAGACATGTTGAAGACTAGAAACCAGCTATTACAAGTCATGTTGGGGAAATCTAGTCACCATGATTCATACTAACATCACATCTCCAACCACGATCAACTATGTTGGAGAATCATAACCAACCTTTGTACATCATGTTGGAGATGAACCACTATCCTCTACAAGTCATGTTGAGAGCATGTCACCAGCCATTGTGAGTGATGTTTGGGGCATTCATATGATTGAGAAGCCTCGACGTATAGGACATAATCCCAAGCCCCTTTGTAGGCTTTGCAAAGGAGGTCATTTAACTCACTTGTGCCCTACTACTATTATAGAAGAAGAAGCACACTCCTTGTCTGATAACCCTTTAGGTTCAGAGTCGTCTTTGGTCTCCGAACATCCTATTTCTTCTTTAATTGACACAACAGTCATGCTGATGCAATCTCCACCCAACACCACTCCTGTTTTGAGGAGTGAGGCATCTTTTGACCATGTCATTAACATTTCTAGTCCTGTACCTTCTGAACAAGAGAGCGTTCTACTCTCCCTGAGTATACTCCCTCCAAGTCTTACGGAGGTTCCATTTGACTGGGATGGTCTTGTGGGGTATCAAATTCCTTCTTCTATTCCCTTTCAAATAAGGGGCGTTCTTCTATATATCATTTAGAAGGTAACTTCTGTGAATATTTTATCCCCCTCTACTTGGAAAGCTCTGGGTTTTCCCAAGATTGTGTCAATTGTTCGTAAGTTGCTAAACTTTCACAGAAGTTTTGCACAGGAGCCCTGGCCTCCCCCATGACATGCCACTTAGAAAAATCCCAACGAGTCTGGTTTAATCTCTTTTCTAACTCTTTCAAAATGCAAAAATATTGCTAAGTGAACTTGTCTCTTTCACACTCGTAAATTGGATTTGAAAGGATGTCTATTTGGTGTAAGTTTACCCCTTTTTCAAACCAAGTAGACTAAATTTATGAAAAAAGGAAACTTTTTGGCGTTAAGTTGTAATTGCATCTCATTTTCTTTGTTGCAGTATTGAGCCTATTATCGGTTCTTGTTTTCACATTATAATCCTATCACCTCAAAAAATTTCATCATCATCCAAGAAGAGCCTTGTTTATATTCTTTGCAGCTTGACACCCTATACCCCAAGAGGAAACATTCCTCCGAGTGTCCATATCCTGCATGTACCTCCTTGCATTGAGCATAGGTATGTTCCACTGTTGGAACTAGTTGCTTACTAGTGACACTCGTTTCCTCCTCTATATCATAACATTCATTTGACTATGAAAAAACAAAAAAAAAGATGGGCGGGAAAAGAATATTATCTTATATTGGCAGTATCTGTGTCACCTTTGAACATAGCACAAATTTTTGAGTCCACTTTTCATCAAAATGTTGGGTTTAGCATGACCTTAGGAAGTTGATCTCATTACTTAGAGTTTACTCCCTCGACTAGTTACTCTTCCAATCCCTATGGAGAGTTTGATTGGTGCCTCCTGCATCATAAAGTTTCAACATTAAGTCTATGCTGCCAGAGTCTTCCATATGTCTCATGCTCTTGTTCAAAGGATGTCTATCAGCCTGTGTCAGCCATTTCTCAAAACTCCTGACTTTGCATGTCGGCCATACCCTCAGTGTGTCTCAGAGTTACATGAGTTTTTAGTCCTATCATGCATCCTGGTCCTACTTTCATCATTGGTAAGTAACCTTGAACCCAACAACTAACATTTCATCATTGGTCGTTAACTGGGGGGTTTCCCTTGTGTTCGACGACAAGAAATATATTCACACATTGGGATTCATGCAGTGTATTAGATGCCATTATCCTTATTGGTGGTTTCCTCGACTTTGTCAGTAGTTTTCCTTATTGGTTGTTATTCAGAGGGTATTTTTTTTGTACCACTTGGATCCAGCACACACAAAAGATGCACAGGGTCATTGGTTCATGAACATGTTCTTCATTTGAATTCCTCCAAATCATCAAGCTCCTCCTTTGTACCTTGTGCTGAATGATGATAGATGACTTAATGATCTCCTTTCAGTAGGTCTCCTTCCATCAAATTCAACCCATCTATTATGGAAACGAGGCCTAGAGTCCTATGAGTACCTAGAGGATTATAGTCATTAGTGGCAGGTTCTATCACCATAGGAAATTGGGAATATATCAATGTCTCATGATCTATGGATTCTTCAAGTGTTTGACAACAACACCTTTATTCACACTTGTAAGAATGTACTCGGTGCCTTAATACCTACTTTCATTATCGGTAGGTTGTCTCACATTTTTTAATGGTATACCTTAATGACCGGTAATCAAATGAAGTCTCATTGTGTTTGACCTCAACTCCTTTATTCACATGATGTAGACTTTCACCTTTGGCGGATCATGTAGAAGAATTGAAGACATCAGTTCATAGTCACATCATTCCTGAGTTGTTTCTATCTTGTTGGAAATGTTTAACAGGTAGCATATGCTTGTAATTGATGGAAATTACAGCAATGAAGATGGCATGAATACAGGAAGAATGTAACAGATGGGCACCAGAAGTATTTTGGGAAGAAGCTGCAGAGCAACCTTGATAAGATCATAAGAGATAGTGCAGAGGATGTGTGGTATGTTTTACATGCAGCGTAAGCTTGTCATTGATGGCAAGTACAACAATAATGATGGCTTGAGTACATCACCAATGATCAACAGGCAAATAGAAGATAAGTCCAGGAAGATCGAATGATCGAAGGCAACGATGGCAAGTACAACAGTGAAGATGGCAGGACCAGAGTGTGCATCGATGGGAAAACAAGAACAACGTAATCTCAGGAGGAATTAGCACAGATTCGAATGCAGTGCGTAGGTGTGCACCAGGGATGAGGTTAACTCATGACTAAAGCTCAAGGGAGATAGCGTACTTAGGATCACAGGCGAATCAAAGGTCAAGGCCTTTCACACTTAGAAATTCTTCCAAGTAAGAAGGATGTGTAAGCTTGGAGGAGAAGCGTCGGTGATCGTTGGATCCCATCCCAAATTCCCGATGACCGTCAGATCTCAATGTAAACAAGAGGAGCGTGCAGATATGGAGGATAGATCTCGGGCGTTAGATCTGAGCGCAGGGTCCGACCATCGTTGGATCGAGGAGAACCCGCACGTTCTTTAAAGTGCAAGGAGTAGAGGGATCATAAATCCAGACAACATGAGGGCCGTCAGATTTGAATAAAGACAAGAAGAGAGTGCTAAAGAGGAGGATAGATCTCAGGCGTCAGATCTAAGCGCAGGGTCCAACCACCATTGGATCGAGGAAAACCTGCACAATCTTTAAAAGTGAAAGGAGTAGAGGGCTCACAAATCCCGAAAGCAGGAGGACCGTCCATCTCAGGGGGTTACATGGACCATTGATCCAAGACCATTTCAGGATTTCGAGGATCGAGTGTTGGAGATGTCAAAGAAAATTGACATCAAGAATCCTAAAATCGCGATGTGTGAAATCCCGACTGAATCTGAACCGTCAGATCAAGATGCGATCTAGACCGTCGACCCGACTCACATCAGCAAACCACGTCATCTAGGAACACGTGGCACAACCAGGTAGGGTTTCAAGGATCGAGTGTTCGAGATGTCAAATAATATTGACATCAAGAATCCCGAAATCGCGATGTGTGAAATCCTGATTGAATCTGAACTGTCAGATCAAGATGTGATCTAGACCATCGACCTGACTCACATCAGTAGACCACGTCAGCTAGGAACATGTGGCACAACCAGGTAATGACAAGTGTCAGACTGATTCAACATTTCAGGCACATGTAAGTCACGAATCAGAGTGACACATGGCAGTATTCAACATGTGTCAATCCACGTGTGATGTCAGCAGATGTACACCATGTCGGATTTTCGAGGATCGCATGTTGGAAATGTCAAAGAAACAATGCAACAAGAATCCTGATTTTGCGATATGCAAAATCTTGACTTAAATCGCAACCGTTGAATCAAGATCAAATCTGGACTGTTGATTCTAGTCCTTGTCGGAGTTTCAGGGATCGAGAGTTGGACATGTCAAAGATTATTGACTTCAGGAATCTCGATATCGCGATATGTGAAATCACGATGTAACTTGAGCCATCATATTAAGGTTGAATCAGAACCGTTGATTCCAGTCCTTGTCGAAGTTTCAGGGATCGAGAGTTGGACATGTCAAATATTATTGACATCAGGAATCCTGATATCGCGATATGTGAAATTGCGATGTAATCTGAACCGTCAAATCAAGTGTTGATTGGAGGGCTACTGATGCACGACACAATGAAACTTCCAGAAACCATTGATGACGTCTGCTAGAGAATTCGAAGAGACCCCTATGTGATCGCCAGAGGAGATGAAGAGTCTCCAAGCTTCGTCCAAGTGAAGGAAGACTATTCTTAGAAGGGATTGATAGATGCATGAGCATGGAAGCCTGTAACTAAAACAGAGAAGGTGAGCTCGACTGTCACAGAGAAGACGAAGAGTCTCAACTGCTAGAGAGGCTGAGGAATATCAACATAACATCCAGTGATGCTGAACGCGTGGGAAAATGGCTGGATAAGCTGAAGAGTTACGATGATGATCACGCAGAGCACTCGAGAGGTGGAGGAGATTGGCGTGGTATGAGCATGCAGAGGAATGGCGAATATTGCATGCACAAGATGCACATAAGTTATATATACACGGTACAGAGAAGAGAAGGGTTTTTGTTGCTATTGGAGTTGCTGTGGTCGCTGTGTAGAAGGATTGAAGTGTGAGCAAGGAGGCAGAGCACAGGAGCAGAAATACATAGTAGAGGAAGGTTTCATTGAAGGGACATGGTGCAGAGAGTATAAATGGTAGAAGAACAGATAGCACAAGTCATGTGTGCAGGAAGGCAGTGAGGCAGACATAGTAACAAAATGCAGCAGAATAGTGATGAGTCTAGTAAGCCATGGTTGAACATTATATCACTGTAATAAGTTTCAGTAGCAAAGATTTATGTTTCAGGGTGGAAGGGAGGTGCTAGGGAGGATTGTTGTCCTCAGAAGTTCAAGTGGGTGCTTGAACACAGGGAGTTGTAGCTTCCATCTGGTTGCAGCCAGAGAAACCAGGGTGGCAGGGTGGTGCAAGGGAGAACTCTTGTTCTCTGTTATACAGGTTGGTGCCTGTATGATTGGAAGTTGGTGCTTCCATCCAGTTGGTGCTGGAAACACTCACGGAGTTGGTGCTTCCTTCTAGTTGGCGCTAGAGAAACCAGGGAGTTGGTGCTTACTTCTAGTTGGTGCTAGAGAAACCAGGGAGTTCGTGCTTCCTTCTAGTTGGTGCTAGAGAAACCAGGGAGTTGGTGCTTCCTTCTAGTGGGTGCTAGAGAAAATAGAGAATTAGTGCTCTCAACAAGTAGCATCTTTCAAAACAGAGGTT
>ML791140.1:252409-276680 GCA_009831015.1 Picea engelmannii
GAGCAGATCCATGACTCTGGACAAGGTCTTGGATAGCCAGAGATCACCAAATGACAAATCCGATATTGGACTCAACAAGGTAGAAATCAGTGCTCCTAAGAAACCTGATATAGGTCCTTCATTTGTGAGAAAGAAAAGCAGGTTTGAGAGTGGGTGTAGAAATTTTCTCTTGTGATTGAACATGGAAATAAAAGCCCTGGATTGAATGCATCATGGAAGAAAAATGAAAATTGTAGTAAAATTCAATGGGGAGATCTAAGGGCTCTTTAAAAAGTACAAGCTACAATTGCACAGTGTTCAAGTAGGACAACAACATTTTGATGTACAATATGATGTACATGACATCCTATAGAGACAACAAGAGGAAAGACCTTGTCAAGGAAAGTTAACCTTTGAGGAACAAAGGGGAAAAATAGTCAGAAGCAGAGAGATAACAGTGATAGGGGGATTCATCCACTCATGAGAAGATTGATAAAGGAGTCCGAGTAAGAGAGGTGAGCAATTTTGAATTTTGCACAAAGGATACAGTGAAAGCAGAAGATGAACAGGTCCAAGAATCAGAAAGAGAAGACTTTGGTTCAAATACAAATATTCTGTAGGCCTCAAATGAAAGAGTCCATCCCGTCAGGGGGAGTTTGCATTGATTTAATATCTGATACCTCCTAAAATACTGCAATAGCTCAGGGGGAGCATGTTCTCTTTGACATTGATGTCAAAGGGGGAGAAAAGAATCTAGGTGCCTTTGTTGCCATCAATGCCAAAGGGGGATATTGTTGGAAATGTTTAACAGGTAGCATATGCTTATCATTGATGGCAATTATAGCAATGAAGATGGCATGAATATAGGAAAAATGTAACAGACGGGCACCAGAAGTATTTTGGGAAGAAGCTACAAAGCAACCTCGATAAGATCAAAAGAGATAGTGCAGAGGATGTGTGGTATGTTTTACAGGAAGCGTAATATTTTCATTGATGGCAAGTACAACAGTAATGATGGCTTGAGTACAACATCGATGATCAATAGGAAAATAGAAGATAAGTCCAGGAAGATCGAATGATCGAAGGCAACGCTGGCAAGTACAACAGTGAAGATGGCAGGATCAGAGTGTGCATCAATGGAAAAACAGAAACAATGTAAGCTCAGGAGGAATTAGCGCAGAGTTGAATGCAGTGCATAGGTGTGCACCAGGGATGAGGTTAACTCATGACTAAAGCTCAAGGGAGATAGTGTACTTAGGATCATAGGTGGATCAAAGGTTGAGGCCTTTGACACTTAGAAATTCTTCCAAGTAAGAAGGATGTGTAAGCTTGGAGGAGAAGTGTCGGTGATCATTGGATCCCATCCCGAATTCCCGATGACTGTTAGATCTCAATGTATACAAGAGGAGCGCGCAGATATGGAGGATAGATCTCGGGCGTTAGATCTGAGCGCAGGTTCCGACCACCGTTGGATCGAGGAGAACCTGCACGTTCTTTAAAGTGCAAGGAGTAGAGGGCTCACAAATCCCGACAGCATGAGGGCCGTCAGATCTTAATAAAGACAAGAAGAGCGCGCTGAAGAGGAGGATAGATCTTAGGCGTCAGATCTGAGCGCAGGGTCCGACCACTGTTGGATCGAGGAAAACCTGCATGATCTTTAAAAGTGTAAGGAGTAGAGGGCTCACAAATCCCGAAAGCAGGAGGACTGTCCATCTCAGTGGGTTATGTGGACCGTTGATCCAAGACCATTTCAGGGTTTCAAGGATCGAGTGTTGGAGATGTCAAAGAAAATTGACATCAAGAATCCCGAAATCGCGATGTGTGAAATCCCGACTTAATCTGAACCGTCATATCAAGATGTGATCTAGACCTTCGACCCAACTCATGTCAACAAACCACGTCAGCTAGGAACACGTGGCACAACCAGGTAGGGTTTCGAGGATCGAGTGTTGGAGATGTCAAAGAATATCGACATCAAGAATCCTGAAATTGCGATGTGTGAAATCCCGACTGAATCTGAACCGTCAGGTCAAGATGTGATCTAGACCGTCGACCCGACTCACGTCAGCAGACCACGTCATCTAGGAACACGTGGCACAACCAGGTAATGACAAGTGTCAGACTGATTCAACATTTCAGGCACATGTAAGTCACGAATCAGAGTGACATGTGGCAGTATTCAACACGTGTTAATCCACGTGTGATGTCAGCAGATGTACACCATGTCAGAGTTTCGAGGATCACGTGTTGGAAATGTCAAAGAAACAATGCAACAAGAATCCCGATTTCGCGATATGCAAAATCGTGACTTAAATTGCAGTCATTGAATCAAGATCAAATCTGGACCGTTGATTCCAGTCCTTGTTGNTGGACCGTTGATTCCAGTCCTTGTCGAAGTTTTGGGGATCGAGAGTTGGACATGTCAAATATTATTGACATCAGGAATCCCGATATCGCGATATGTGAAATCGCAATGTAATATGAACCGTCAGATCAAGTGTTGATCGGAGGGCTACTGATGCACGACACAGTGAAACTGCTAGAAACCATTGATGGCGTCTGCTAGAGAATTCGAAGAGACCCCTATGTGATCGCCAGAGGAGATGAAGAGTCTCCAAGCTTCGTCCAAGTGAAGGAAGACTATTCTTAGAAGGGATTGATAGATGGATGAGCGTGGAAGCCTGTAACTAAAACAGAGAAGGTGAGCTCGACTATCACAGAGAAGACGAAGAGTCTCAACTGCCAGAGAGGCTGAGGAATCTCAACATAACATCCAGTGATGCTGAACGCATGGGAAAACGGCCAGCGAAGTTGAAGAGTTATGATGATGATCACGCAGAGCACTCGAGAGGTGGAGGAGATTGGCGTGGTATGAGATTGCAGAGGAATGGAAAATATTGCATGCACAAGATGCACAGAAGTTATATATACACGGTACATAGAAGAGAAGGGTTGCTATTGCTGTTGGAGTTACTGTGGTCGTTTTGTAGAAGGATTGAAGTGTGAGCAAGGAGGCAGAGCGCAGGAGTAGAAATACACAGTAGAGGAAGGTTGCATTGAAGGGACATGGTGCAGAGAGTATAAATGGTAGAAGAATAGACAGCACAAGTCATGTGTGCAGGAAGGCAGTGAGGCAGACAGAGTAACAAAATGCAGCAGAATAGTGATGAGTTTGGTAAGCCATCATTGAACATTATATCATTGTAATAAGTTTCAGTAGAAAAGATTTATGTTTCAGGGTGGAAGGGAGGTGCTAGGTAGGATTGTTGTCCTCAGAAGTTCAAGTGGGTGCTTGAACACATGGAGTTGTAGCTTCCATCTGGTTGCAGCCAGAGAAAATAGGGTGGCAGGGTGGTGCAAGGGAGAACTCTTGTTCTCTGTTATATAGGTTGGTGCCTGTATGATTGGAATTTGGTGCTTCCATCCAGTTGGTGCTGGAAACACTCAGGGAGTTGGTGCTTACTTCTATTTGGCGCTAGAGAAACCAGGGAGTTGGTGCTTCCTTCTAGTTGGTGCTAGAGAAACCAGGGAGTTGGTGCTTCCTTCTAGTTGGTGCTAGAGAAACTAGGGAGTTGGTGCTTCCTTCTAGTGGGTGCTAGAGATAACAGAGAATTGGTGCTCTCAACAAGTAGCAGCTTACAAAACAGAGGTTGTAGCCTCATTATGATTTGGTGCTCATATGTATGATAATTTAAAGAATGTAACTATTACTTATCATATAAATAAAAAGAGGTTTTTACCCTGTATGGGTTTCCTCGGGAAATATCTGTCTCTATGTTTCTCTTATATGTGACTGATGCTGAATGTGCCATTGGTTTTACCCTGCATTAATGTGATCATCATTCAGTGTTTCTGCAAAGAGTTTAAAATAAGCATAATTGTTTAAGCACGGTAACAACTGATTCACCCCCCCCCCCTGAGTTGTCCAACATATCTTTCATTAGACTAGTACCTATGTGACTTCAGTGATCATGGGAGATCACATTGTACTCCATTGTATACACATATCTTCAAATTGATTTTGAGACTGGTTTTACTGGGCCTTGTTCGTGACTATGACAACCTATGGCATGTAGCCACCTTTGTATTGCCTATTCATGGCCATGAACATTTGTTTGGTGTATTTTCATATGGATATGCAGTGTAATTCAAATTGGCAGCCATGTGCGCAAAGTCAGTATAGATTGTAATATTCTCATGAGAAACTAGTTCATCCAGTTGGGTATCAATTACTCCACTTCTGGGTATTATAATGTATTTCAACCATCACAGATACTCCTTCGACCTCATGCATTAGGGGGCATTTGGTATAGAAATATTTGCCTCACCCTTTGAAAATTTGCTCAGAAGGCCTTTTCCATTTCCCTATGCAAACTTGAAGTACCTTTTTGCAGTTTCCATAGCTAAAATATTTTTTTTTCCACATATACGCGCTCTAATAGTTATACAACATGCCTATACATAGGTTGCACCATTACATCCCACGTACATCAGGTTTTGTTCCCAAAATTAAAAAATGGTGTCGAGTTTCCATGTCACGTCACGAGATCCATGATCCTTGACCTTCCATATACTGGAAACGTTCTGAATCAACCCTTTATTTACATTGGAAGGCCATAAATGGGCCATATCCAATATATGGAAAATAGGAGAAGAATTCAACTTTCAGAGGAAAGTTACTCTAGAGAAATTACTGACTTCATATTGATTTTGCATCCTTTTATCCTTTTAAGTCTGAACACATTGTTCATCCCCCAAGCTCTTCCCTACTTGATGGAAACCTATATATTGTATAGGAAACCTAAAATGACCTATACTTTGAGTGATTATACTAATCCTACAAACTATCCATCGTATACACAAATCATTTAATGCATCACCAATACTACATAAAGGATTTGCGTTCATTATTTCCAATGATTGAAATGTTTTTTCATATGAAGAGAATAACTTTATATTAGAACTAGGACCCATTTCCATGTTATTATAAGGGACTATTGATGGCTTAGAAAAACTTTCACAAAATGTAGTACCTTTCATAAAATCATCCCCCTCTCTATTAATATCTCTAGGAATAATATAATTCTACAAATAAAAAATAACACCATCTACTACGGGTTGGTTTGCTACATTTAGATTTTCATTTTTTAATTGCATTTGGAGTATATTGAGAATTCAAGGTAATGTATGATTTACATCCTAATTAAAAAATTTAAAGATATCCAAAAAAGTATCAATTTTAATTATGAAATTGTGAATTTTGATTCCAAAAGTGTTGATATATTAAATTGCTACAATGTGCATTTAGATTTCAATATCTTGAAGCAAATTATGAGCTACTTGACAAATGTGTATGACGAACCTAACACTACTTATATTCTACACATTAAACATAGTTTTCATTAAGCTTGATTGAAAAAACTTAAGTTGAAAAATAATGTGATTTTGTGACCTGATAACAAAAAATAAAAATTAACACCATCTACTAAGGGTTGGTTTGTTGCATTTAGATTTTCATTTTTTTAATTGAATTTGGAGTATATTGAGAATTCAAGGTAGTGTATGATTAATATCCTAATTAAAAATTTTAACTTGACATCCTAAAAGTTATCAATTTTAATTATGAAATTGTGAATTTTGATTCTGAAAGTGTTGATATATTAAATTGCTACAATGTGCATTTAGATTTCAATATCTTGAAGCACAAACAAAATTGAAATTATGAGCTACTTGACAAATGTGTATGATGAACCTAACACTAATATTCTACACATTAAACATAGTTTTCTTTCAGTTTGATTGAAAAATATTAAGTTGAAAAATAATTTTATTTTGTGACATGATAACAAAGTTGGGAATTTACTCAATGTAGACCTTGTATTGTGGATGGTGTGTTGTTATCCCTGCAAATTTTTGAATAGAAAGTTATTCAGTGATATTGAACAAAACTCATAGGTGTCATATTAATGGCACTAGTGAATACTTCCAATGTGCGGAGGATTGATAATCCATAGGCCCTTTTCGGTACATAAGCAATTTATATCAATATAAATTTTAATGAGAATTGCTTACTTATACTAAAGTATATTTTAATTTTACATTAAAAAAGGTTAGATGTTATTATTTCACATTTTTATTTCAAAGTATATTTTTATTTCACATTTTCTTGAATGAATATATTGAAAGTTAAAAAATAAACCAAGGATGAACATACCCGTTTAGTGTTGGACTCTCATTTCATTGTGAATTTTCAATTTTGAATAGGTATTTTAATAAGTTTTGGATGGATAGGAGTCTACGCCCTGTCAAAATAAGGGAAGGGCCTATATTGATGTGATGATCAATATGCTTAAATTTAAATAAACATTGTTAAAGTCAATTGATTATCACTTTGATTGTCACTTGAATGGAACAAAATAAAATCCATATCACCCAATGAAAACTTAGAAATTGTCAATGCTCACAACTGCCAAATATTTATATCTACAACCCTTTAACCTTATAAACCCTATGATGACACTATGAACCCTCCAAATTATAAAAATATATACAAATAGAACATAAAATATAACGATGATATGTTTGACTATTCAACTATATTTGCAAATGATGCAGGACCCATTCTCTCCTTGGGGTTGCGCGACCTCCCGATCAAGGATATTCAATAACTGTTGTCAGATCGATTCTTAGGGCCCTTATTGGACCCCCAAACAAGTTTTCGTAGGCCCATTTCTTCCTAACACATGGGTTCTATGAAACTCGCGGGCTCCTACTAAGCCCTTGTTCCCTTTCAAAATTCGAATAACAGGCGCTAGTTCCTTTTGCTAGGCCCCTCTTTATTCATATGAACTCAGGCTATGACCTAGGGATAACCTCAAAAGGTGCTTCAAATATTCAGGCTCGAGACGTTTTCATTTCATCTGTCTCCAATTCTCCCAAACTCAAAACTGGTGAAGTTTAGAAATGGCGTGGGAGGGATCGACGGTCCCTTCTCCCTTTCCAGATCAACGACCCATAGAAACTTTAGGCTCCAGTGCTTCAAGAAATTACAAACCACTTCTTCTTAAGTCACTTGGAGTGCCAAGTCTCAGGACTGTGCGAACTTGCACCACGTGTCTACAGAACATCAAAAGTTCTAGTTTACTTTGGGATTCCGCACTCTGACAGTTCTTGAGTCTCCACACACGCAAACCTCTAGAGTGAAATCCTTCCAGAATGTCAGATATTCTGACACACATCCTCTAATATTGACGACTCATATCTATTTCAACTTCGACCAATTTTTTCCCTAACACTCCTCGTTGTGAATCCTCTGAAGTGTCAAACCTCCGAAGTCTCTGATATGGAAATACACGTCCTGCTCCGACTGACGGTCACGATGAACTCCATGCTTCAGCCTTCAGGATTTCTTGACCCAAACAACACCACTTTTCCCCAAAGTGGCTATCCTTTGAATCAAAGGATCAACTGACACATGTCCTCTGCTAACGAATGACTTAGATGGACTCTAACGCTCTGTTCTTCCAGAGTTCTCACTCCACCCGATTCAACTTTTCTCCAAAGTGTATGACCTCAAAAGTGATGGATCATATGACACATTTCCCTCTGATCTGACGGTTTAGATGAACATTGATGCTCCGACATTCAGTATTTCTTATTCTAATTGACTCGCTTTTCTTCTAGAGTGACTTTTCTCTGGACTGGAAGATATTCTACCATGCATCCTCCTTCATGGATGGCTACGATGACTTCATAACTCCAACCTCCAAGAGTCCTCACTCCTCCACACTCCAATTTCTATCAAGTACTTATGCTCCAGAGTGTAGGATCTAGTGACACATGTCCTCACCAATGGACGACTCAGATCTGTTTTGGCTCCCAACGAATTCGAGAGTTTTTTCTACCTCCACACCTTGGATCTTCCAGAGTACTGTTTCTCTGAATTCCACGATCTGTTGACATGTGTCCTTTGCAACAGACGGCTCAGATATCCTTTAGATCCCTAGCAGTTTGGGATTTTTTTCTCCTTCTACACCCTCTTTCTCCTGGAGTGCCTCCCTTCTGGACTCTGAGATCTGGTGCCATGTTCCTCCTGACGATCGATGGCCATTATCTACTCCGCTACTTCGGGCTTCAGGAATTTTTTAATCTTGACACTTAAAATCCTCTGGTGTGCCTCTCCTCTCAAGTTAATGATCAACTGCCACATGTCTTCCTGTGCCAACGACTAAGATCTACTTCGGGAATTCAAAAATTCTTCAACCACCTCATCTAAAATCTCTCGGTGTGCAATTCCTCCAAAGTCTCATATCTTGCTGCACGTGTCCCTCCCCAACACCAATAGATAGGATGAGCTATAGGCTTAGAAGCTTCGACGATTTCGTTCGTTGCTCACCTGGAATATCCTGGAGTGAAATTCCTCTGGACTTCAAGATCTTTTGCCACCTATCCCTCTAGATGATGGATGGTCTCGATCCACTTTGAGACTTCGGGACTTTGGTAAGTCCTCTCTCCTATGCACTTAAAAAGGGTTAAATTTTTTTCACTTTACCTAGATCCAATGATTGTTGGTCCTCTATGGTCAGATCCAATGGTTGGGATATTCTCCTCATATGTGTGCTCCTTCTAATTACTGGATGTAGGATTCAATGATCCATATCTCTTCGTGCAACTCGATTCAAAGTTTTTGACATTTTAATATTCTCCCGCGAGCTCAGCTACTTGGGTCTCATCTGTGATTCTAAAAATATAACCTTCCTTGAGCTTTGCCAACATAATTTGACCTCATCCCTGGCGCACATTGATGCAAGCCCCCCCTTTTCTCCCTCGGGGCTGCGCGACCTCCTAGTCAAGGATCTTTGATTCTCATAACTAAATTAGCTCTTGGAAACCTTAATGGTCTCCCTGGTGAGTAAACATAGGCCCTCTTCATTCTTTTGGTGAAGGTTATATGACACCCAAAACCTCTCCCTTTGTGCTACTAAACTATCAAGGTCCAGGCGCTAGCTCCTCTTCCATTATCCCTCTCTCGTAGGTGACCTCGGGCTATGTCCCCACGTAAACACACGTTTGTGAGGCGACCTAGAGTGATTTGAGACCACAACTCTTTTATCCCCACAATTCACTAGTAGATGCCACACGTCCTTTTGGCAATATTGTGGTTTCAATTATGGCTTGCTCTAAGATTTTTAAAACCCGAGCACTTTTTGTCCCCGCAATTAAGCACGACCATCAATATTGGGATCTCGGGCGTTGCTTCTTGATTGACAGTTGAGGTCTGTCCTCTTTCTTCCTTGGTCAGCTATCAGTTAATGACCCTTCTTCCCCTAGCGCACGTACTCCCAGATCTCCACGATCTAGCGAGGCATGCCCTCCTTCCAAACCGATGACTACGATTTGATTTTACCTTTTGGGATTTGGGATTTTCAACTCTCAACTCTTGCTTCCTCCGTGGGACTTCCACCCAAAGTCAACAATCTGTCGACGCGTGTCCCTCACATATTGACGACTACGGTTCCCTTCACTCTTCGTGCTCAGGAGTTTCAACTCTCAATATTCAATTTCTCTCGGAGTGCTTTCACCCAAGGATGACGATCTATCAACGCATGTCCCTCACGGATCGACAACTGTGGTTCAATTAGCTCTTTGATTTTTGGGAGTTTCAACTCCCAGTCTTCGCTTTCTCCCATAGTTCTTTCACCCAAAGATGAAGATCTGTCGACGTGTGTCCCTCATAGATCGATGGTTGTGGTTCACTTCAGCTCTTTGGGCTTTGGAAGTTTCAAATCCTAAACTAAAACCCTTGAAATGACTTTCCCCCGAAGTCTCAGATCTATTGACATGTAACCCCCTGGTGACCAATGGTCAGGATCTACTTGGGGACTTCGGCTAATCCTCACTCTGGTTTGCGCACAAAGACTTAAATATTGTGCACCTTACCCAGATCTAACGATCCAGAATTATCTCACTTCCTCTTGAATGGATCTTAGTTGATGACTCGTGAAACCTTCAGAAATTCATTTCCCTTGAAGATTTATCCCGCTATCTCTATTGAGATTTCTCTCTCTCGAACCCTTTGACTCCTTAGAGGGTTACTTTGACACTTAGCCGGATTTTGGATCCGTGCACTCCTTGCAACATATTCTTACACAAGACCTAGCTTCTTGCGAACGACTGTGCACGCCTTGCAGTAGTCCCTTTGCACTCCTTGCAAATGGAAAATTTACGTTGTCTCTTCTGAGCTTATGAGTCGAAATAGACTCTTTCACTCCTTGCAGCAGATTCTCATGCAAGACTTAAGTTCTTGCAGAAAACTGTGCACACCTTGCAGCCATCACCTTGCACTCCTTGCAAAGGGAAAGTTTCGTGCTATCTCTTATGAGCTTCTGAGTCAAAACGAACTCTATCAACACACTCATTACAGATTGTATGCACACCTTGCATGAACTCAACGAAGAACACAATCGAAACTTATTTAAACACTTCATAGTTTCATATACTCAACAACATAACCCATTCATTCATGAAAATAAAATAATAGGGAATTGTAAACAGTAGCAACACCATGCATTGGATCAATTTTACTTTATTATATTCATTCAAAAGTATATGGCTACAACTATGATAAAACAACAACTAAATCACAACAATTTCCTACTAACTTGCAGCAGCCTCATTTGGGCATACAACACTTATATTTATCTCAAAGGGTTCTTAGGGTTCCCTCCAACTACTCCTCAACTCGAAAAAAACTAACTACTACTTAAGTTCCATTACATTAAATACTATGAGTGAAACTCCCAGATCACTCGTGATCATTAAGCTCCCAAGCATTTGATCTTCTTCAATTTTCAATTATTCAATTTTTTTTTTTTGCAAGAAACGCCATCGTTTAAGATTTTGAATGATTCAAAGGCGTGCTAAGGCACTGAGTTGTCTCTCCATGTGTGCTTGTTGATGATGCTCCTGCATCATACTCCCCTGGCCAAAAATTCATGGGTTCCTGTCCATGAGCTCCTGTACTGACTTTCAATGCTTCTGGATATCAACTTCATTTTCCCAACTGGAATATTCTATCGGGTTTCCCTTCCACTTGACCAAATATTCAAAATAGGTCTTCATCTTGGTCTTCTTGCCAACCCTCTGATCAATGATATTCTCCATCTGTGGATTTTCTTCTACAGGAATTTGATTTTCCCATTGAATCTCTTTCTGATCTTTTGTTTCTCCTACTTTATCTCCCCTATAAGGATACAGGTCTGATATGTTGAATATGGGTGATATGACTACATCATCTGGAAGCTCAATATCATAGGCATTTGCATCAAAATTCCTTAAGATCTTACATGGCGCTATCTTCGTCATCTTCAACTTGTTATGTGTTCCCCTAGGGAGTCTTTTCTTCTTGAGGTGTGCCAGAACATGATCGTCTACTTCAAATTGAAGTTCTCTATGATGTTGATCAACTCTGTTCTTGTACTCTTGGCTAGAGTTCTACAACTTCTCTCTAATCTGGCTATGGAGCTTCTGCATTTCTGCAACAAAATATTATGCTCCAGAGCTTCTGATCTCACTCTGTTCCAAGTCTCTCAACTCAGCTACTCCTCTTGGTTGCATTCCATACAATATTTGGAATGGGCTCCTTCCAGTGCTCTTGTTTTGTGAGTCATTGTATGCAAATTTTGCTTGTGGCAGAATCTGATGCCACTGGCTATGATGCTCAACAACCAAACTCCTCAATAAGTTTCCCAAACTTATGTTCATCACCTCAGTCTGTCCATCTGTCTGAGGGTGATAAGATGAGATAAAGGACAAATTTGTCCCCAACTTCTTCCACAGTTTTCTCCAGAAATGACCAATGAATTTGGCATCTCTCTCAGACAATACTTTTGGGTAATCCATGAAGACGAACAACTTCCTTGAAAAATAAATTTGCAACATGTGTTGCATCACTAGGCTTCTGGCATGGGATAAAGTGTACCATCTTGGACTAACAAATCTTGGACTTGTCTCTTTACCTCCTCATTCTTTTGAGGCGTCAACCTGTGTGTTGCTTTGTTTGGAAGACTTGCTCCTGGTATCAAATCAATATGATGGATGATACTTTTGATGGGTGGCAATGAGTTGGGAAACTCATACACTACTATGTCAACAAAATTATCCAACAACTCTTGAACTTCTTCAGACAAATCATTCATCAACGTACTTGTAAGGACAACTCTGGGTTTCCTCACCACAACAAACTACATCTCATGTTCCCTCTTGAATTCTCTCAGAAGTTTCTTCCCACTCATGAGAAATATGCTTTTGTTGGCTTCTTCTTTTACTTTCTTCTCCTCTATTTGCATCAACATGTGTGTTCTACCATTCTTCTCCAAGGTGTATGTATTTTTTATCCCATCATGAATGACATTTCTATCAAAATTCCATGGTCTTCCCAAGAAAACATGACATACATCCATGGGAATTACATCACACATAATTTCATCTCTATATCCTCATATCTTAAATTCAATGAGGCATTGTTTAATGACCATTACCTGGTGTCCTTTCTACAACCATGATAATTTATATGGATTTGGATTTTCAGTTGTCCCCAACTCTTATTTCTCCACCATCTCTGTGGATAATAAGTTATTAGTGCTCCCACTATCAATTATCACTTTGCATACTCTATATTTAGTCTTGAAAGTTGTCTTGAATAGACCGTTCCTCTGCACTGTCTTTTCATTTTCTGACTTTGGTTTTAAGAGAACCTTTCTCAACATCAGGGATGTTCCATTCTCTGTACCTTTTGCTTCAACATTCCTTTTCTGTGCTTCTGAAATGTGAGCTTCACCTCCTCCTTATTTATTTTTATTGGGACATTTCGAAGACATTTGTCCTATATTTCCATAGGCATAACACCTTATTTCTCCTCCTCTGCTTCTTCCTCTTCCTCAATAAGAACTTCTTCCACCACTTTGTCTTCCTCGAGAACTTCCTCCTCTTTCTGAGTGACTGTGTGGTTTCTCTGTCTCGTGTTTGGATTTATATGTATTATCATGGGAAAATCCCTTGCCTTTGCTTGGGCTTCTACCTCTGTTTCTTTGAATTTGTTTCCTGGCCAACTTATCCTCTGCCTTCAGAGAAATCTAATAATAATCCTCTATTTTCCTCATTGACATCATGCTGATCTCATCCTGGATTTCATACCTCAGGCCATTTATATACCTAGAAACTTTTTCTTCGTCCTTCTCTTGTTGTCCAGTCCTGATATTCAGCTTGTAGAACTCCTCTATCTACTCTTTCACCGCCATACCCTTCTGTCTCAGGTTCTACAACTTCCTAATCATATTTATTTCATAATCTTTGGGCATGAATTTGGCCTTCATCTTGGCTACCATTATGTCCCAATTATTTATCTTATGTTTTCCTTTTCTTCTCTTCTCAGCCTGCAGTTCATCCCACCAAAGTGTTGCATGTCCTTTCAGTCTGGTGACAACATGTCTCACCTTATTCTCCTCATTGACATCTTCATAGTTGAAATATTTGTCCATGGATCTTATCCAATCCACCAATTCTTCAGCATCCAAGTTGCCTTCATACATCTGGATCTCTATATTTTCTCTAGCTCCCAGTTTAACAACCACTCTCAGCAAGCGTTCCTCGGAAACATTTTTCCTTGCAACTTATTCAACTTCGATTTCTTCACTTTCTGCATCACTGATGTCCCCAACATCAGGTACCCTCCTCTACACTGCCTCCATTGCCTCTAATATTTCATGAAGTTCTCTCATTTATCTTTCTATAGCATGATTGGATAAAGGTGGATCCACACCTCTCCTTGGTGGCATTGTGTTGACTATTTCTTACACACAGAGTACACCTTCGAGCTCTTTCTCGCTTCCTAAAAATAATTTTAGGCTCTCATACCACTTGATGCAGCCCCCCCCCTTTCTCCCTCGGGGTTGTGCCACCTCCGGTTAAGGATCTTCGATTCTCATAACTGAATTGGCTCTAGAAAACCTTAATGGTATCCCTGGTGATTAAACACAGGCCCTTTTCAGTCTTTTGGTGTAGTTTCTATGACACCTGCAACCTCTCCCTTCCTGCTGCTGAACTATCAGGGTCCAGGTGCTAGCTCCTCTTCCATTATCCCTCTCTCGTAGGTGACCTCGGGCTATGTCCCCACGTAAACGCACAATTGCGGGGCAGCCTAGAGTGGTTTGAGACCACACCACTTTTATCCACATAATTCACTAGTGGTTGCCACACGTCCTTTTGGAAATACCTTGGTTTCAATTGCAACCCAGTCTAAGATTTTTAAAAACCGAGCACTTTTTGTCCCCGCAATTAAGCACGACCATCGATCTTGGGATATCGGTCATTTCTTCTTGATCGACAACTGAGGTTTGTCCTATTTATGCCTTGGTCAACTATAAGTCAATGACCCTTCTCCCCGTGGTGCACGTACTCCTAGATCTCTACGATCTAGCGACGCATGCCCTCCTTCCAAACCGACGACTACGATTTGATTTCTCCTTTACAGATTCGAGAGTTTCAACTCTCAACTCTTGCTTCCTCCACAGGACTTCCACCCAAAGTTGACAATCTGTCGACGTGTGTCCCTCACTGATAGACAGTTGTAGTTCCCTTCATTCTTCGGGCTTCGGGAGTTTCAATTCTCATTCTTCACTTTCTTCCAGAGTGATTTCACCCGAAGATGATGATCTGTCGACATGTGTCCCTCACACATTGATGACTATGGTTCAATTCACTCTTCAGGTTTCGAGAGTTTCAACTCTCAGTCCTTGCTTTCTCCCATAGTGATTTCACTTGAAGACAATGATCTTTTGACACGTGTGGCTCACAGATCGACAGTTGTGCTTCACTTCGGCTCTTTGGGCTTCGAGAGTTTCAACTCCTAAACTGAAACCCTTGAAGTGAATTTCCCCCAAAGTCTCATATATGTTGACATGTAACCCCCTGGCGACCAACGGTCAAGATCTACTTCGAGACTTCAATGAATCCTCACTCTAGTGTGCACACAGAAACTCAAATAACATGCACCTTGCCCATATCTGATGATCCAGAATGATCCCGCTTCCTCTTGAACGAATCTTATTCGATGACTCGTGAAACCTTCAGAACTTCATTTTGCCTTGAAGAATTCTCCTGCTATCTCTCTTGATATTTCTCTCTCTAAAACCCTTTGACTCCTTAGAGGGTTACTTCGACACTTAGATGAATTTCAGATCTGTTCACTCCTTGCAACAGATTCTTACGCAAGACTTAGCTTCTTGCAGACGACTGTGCATGTCTTGCAGCGGTCCCTTTGCACTCCTTGAAAATGGAAAATTTGTGTTATCTCTTCTAAGATTATGAGTCAAAACAGACTCTTTCACTCCTTGCAACAGATTCTCATGCAAGACTTAAGTTCTGGCGGATGACTATGCACACCTTGCAGCAATCACCTTGCACTCCTTGCAAAGAGAAAGTTTTGTGCTATGTCTTATGAGCTTTTGAATCGAAACAAAATTTGTCAATGCAATCCTTGTGGACTGTTGGCATACCTTGCATGAACTCAATGAAGAGCACAAATTAAACTTATTTAAACACTTCACAGTTTCATATACTCAACAACATAACTCATTCATTCATGAAAACAAAATAACAGGGAATTGTAAATAGTAGCAACACCATGCATTGGATCAATTTTCTTCTGTTATATTCATTCAAAAGTAAATGGATACATCTATGATAAAACAACAACTAAAAACTCAATAACAACTAAATCACAACGATTTCCTACTAACTTGCAGCAGCCTCATTCGAGCATACAACACTTCTATTTATCTCAGAGGGTTCTTAGGGTTCCCTCCGACTGTAAGGTAGCTAGAGAGGTAGTGGGGGGGCCCAAAGGGCCCATAGTGATAATAGTGGAGGTCATTCAATGTAAGGTAGACTAGGTCCACTATATTATTAAATAAGGCCCACTATGATAGTTAGATATAATAAATGGGTAATTAGATATAATGAATGTAAGAGGACTTCTTAGAAGGTTCTATTTCTAGAAGATTCTTCCTTTAGGATGTTCTTAGGTGATGGTAGCACTATATAATGAGGTTCAAGAAATGTAATAGGACATGAAGAGAAGTATTGTATTTGGAGAAGTATCTCAATAGGAGGACGCCCCCTCGAAGAGGCAAGTGAACAGGAGAGGATCTCTTCCATAATATGATACATTGTATGGTATTTCCCTGCCCTAAGGGTTTGATGGTAATAAAGAAGATTTTGCATATTATTCTTATATATCTGTTGTGGTGATTTTTTATTCAGTATTTGGTTCTTAACAAGTGATATCAGAGCACTTTCCTTGGGCAGACATTGTGGGCAAATATTTTTTATTTTTGCAGATTTTTTTTTTTTGAGAAGAAAAAAGAGGGCCGCGACATTCTCAAAGTTTTTGGTATATTTTTGTGAAACATTTGCAAAAAATGGTTGTATATATGAGTTACTCTCAGAAAAACATCCAATTTGAAAAAAAAAATCGTCCGAAACGGAGTCCGGGATGTCAAGATATTGAAGTTTTAAAATCTCCAAATTTTCAGGATTTTTTCTGTGGACGGTGGAGATAAATTTTTTATTTCTGTAGCATTTGGACGCCAAATTTTCTCAAGAAAGTTATAGATCTAATTTCCTCTCACAATTTCACCCAATTTCAAAAAACAAATCATCCAAAACGGAGTACGGGAAGTGAAGTTATGAGCATTTTAACTTCAACAGTTTTTTAGGGTTTTTCCAGAAAAAACCACAATTTTCTGCTGAAATTTATTGGGTCTATTTTTTTGGGTTTTTTCGTGATGGCTACAGGACTGAAGAGTTCATAGGGTGCTCAAATGGATATTTCCTCTCAAACCCTAAAAGAAATTCTTGAATCATTCAAAGCCCAATTGTTTCACACATTCGATGACAAATTGGATGCATTTATACATGGCCTCACAGAGGACCTCACAGACAGACTCAATGATAGTTTTCGTAGTATTCAATATTCATTGAATAACATGCAGGATATATTTCTTATGGAAAGCCTCAAGGATGAATATAATCAATAAATATATGCTTGGTATGATTTTGAGGCCGATTGTGATGATTGGTATATGGATAGTTGTCATTTCTGGGATGATAACTACTTTCATATTTTATTTGATGACTCTAATCCACCTTCTGTAGAGAGCATCAATGTGACAAATAGAGAGCCAATGATTATTACCAGTTTCCATCCTGCATATTCTATAGTGGTATTATTCCTTTCAGATTCTGCTACGATCCTTTTCCACTATGTGGATGGATCTTCTTATTTGGATCCACATGATAGGTGTCAGTCTTTGGAGCATCATTTGGAGTTGGTTATTGGGTTCCAAAACCTTCCACAGGGATTTCACCTGAGCACTTGGACATGGGACCCGGGCTTACAATGGTGGCTGGACTACTTCAGCATGGTAGAATTTCTTTCTACACGAGACCTTGGTTCTTCAGTGTTCTTCAGCATTATGGTTCACAATTATGCATGGGACCCTGGTATATGGTTGTACATTAAGCGTTGAGGAAAACACTTTCATAAGAGGGATGGAATGTAAGGTAGCTAGAGAGGTAGTGTGTAAGGTAGCTAGAGAGGTAGTGGGGGGGCCTAGAGGGCCCATAGTGATAATAGTGGAGGTCATTCAATGTAAGGTGGACTAGGTCCAGTATATTATTAAATAAGGCCCACTATGGTAGTTAGATATAATAAATGGGTAATTAGATATAATGAATGTAAGAGGTCTTCTTAGAAGGTTCTACTTCTAGAATATTCTTCCTCTAGAATGTTCTTAGGTGATGGTAGCACTATATAATGGGGTTCAAGCAATGTAATAGGACATGAAGAGAAGTATTGTATTTGGAGCGGTAGCTCAATAGGAGGATGCCCCCTCGAAGAGGCAAGTGAACATGAGAGGATGTATTCCATAATAGGATCCATTGTATGGTGTTGCCCTACCCTAAGGGTTTGATCGTAATAAAGAAGATTTTGCATATTATTCTTGTATATCGGTTGTGGTGCTTTTGTATTCAGTCTTTGGTTCTTAACATTGACTGCTCCTCAACTTGAAAAAAACCTAACTACTACTTAAGTTTCGTTACATTAAAGACTAGGAGTGAAACTCCCATATCACTCATGATCATTCATCTCCCAANNGTTGTGGTGCTTTTGTATTCAGTCTTTGGTTCTTAACATTGACTGCTCCTCAACTTGAAAAAAACCTAACTACTACTTAAGTTTCGTTACATTAAAGACTAGGAGTGAAACTCCCATATCACTCATGATCATTCATCTCCCAAGCGTTTGATCTTCTTCAGTTTTCAATCATTCAAAAAAATATATTTGTAGGAAACACTGGCGTTTAAGATTCTAAATGATTCAAAGGTGTGATAAGGAGTTGAGTTGTCTCTCCACGTGTGCTTGCTGACGATGCTCATGCATCACACACTTACGCCTTTATTGTGCAAACTTTCACTATTCCTCCTAAGCTTTCGAACTTGATCAGTCTCCTAAGGGTCTCACCCTCAACTTCCTTCAAAGGAATTTCTGGTGCCCTCCTAGCACACTCTGTGCTCTTCCTCTTAAGATTCTGAAATTGGAGTAGGTTCACAACTCTGAGCACTCTTTGTGCTCAATTGAGCCTACAGACGACGTCTTTCAACACTTTGTATAAGTGTTAGCCTAGTGCACTCCTTGCACAGGTATTCCTCCTGGATCCTGATCTCTTCCAGGTTCACCAATGCGCTCCCTGCATTCGCTCAATGCACACTTGTAGAGATCTTCCCTAGAGTGTTTCACAACTTTGTTTCTCCTCGACTTCCTCCAGCACTTCAGAACGTGTTGGTTCTGTGCATTCCTTGCACCTTCTCAAAGAACTCCTTCTTGATCCTTTCCTTCAAAGTGTTCAACAACTCTAGAGTACTTCTCCTTTAACATATTTCCAGAGTATTCAGTAACTCTAGGGTATCCTCCCTGACACTCTCCTCTCTGAACTTGAAACAGAGTTCCCTCGTGCACACCTTCCACCCACTCAATGCCCACCTGGCAGAGCTCTACAAAATATTCAACAACTTTTTTTTATGCGCCTTCTCTACACAATTTCTCCTCAAAGGTATTTAGTAACCTTGAGGATCCTCTCTGATTCTGTAATTATCCTGGTATGCCCTCCTGACACATTCTCCTATGAATTCGATTTGAAATTCAGGTGCATACTCCTTGCGTTGGTTCACAAAGTTCTCAATACTCCGTCGTGCACTCCTTGAACTTAGCCTAAAAGAATCCAGAATAACCCAACAAACTCACAAACAGATAGTGAAGACTATCTTGTCCTTCCAGATGAAACCTATCACATACATCTACAACATGTATTCATAAAACACATAGATGACATTCATAAAACAAACATTCACCACACATAAACTCATAAATAGTGAAATTTTCTCTTTTATATTAATATCTGAATGTTTGGTTACAATATGTGCAAGATCAAACTGCAACAGAGTCTCGTCTCTCTCCTCCTTCTTCAAACTTGAATAATATGACAATTGAATACAAGGATTTTACAAAAGAGGGGTTCCTCGAGCCTTCCCTCCAAACTACACTAGTGGTGTGTAATCCCCATTAAAACATCTATCTACTGAGGCTTATTACAATAAATGAAAATCTAGTCCAAATTGGATCTAGATCAACCTACCATCAACCATTAAAGGCGACTCTATCTACAACCTTTACAAAGTCATCAGCTCGCTCTACTCAAGACTTACAACATTTAATAACAATTTATTACATTGAATTTTTAAATTCAAGGAAAAATGAGAGGGTTGACGCCTCTCTCCCTTCTTGAATGTACGTTGATGTGTTGAATAGATGACGCTTGCTGAGGTGGAAAGGATGCTCCTACATCAGCAAATCAAACAAAATTGAAATTATAAGATACTTGACTATACAATGATGTTTATAAATGATATGRAATAAAATATTTTTAATTTCAGCACACTATCATAGAACATAAATTGTCCTTTCACCATCATAAAAATTGAAATTATAAGCTACTTGATTGTTTATAAATGAAATGAAATAAAACAATGTTAATTTCAACACACTATCATAGAACATAAATTGTCCTTCCAACATCATAAACAATATAAACTTTTTATCATAGAACATAAATTGTCAGGTTTCACCACCATAAACAATATAAGAGAAATCAAAGATGAAACAATAAATTGATATTTTGAGTTTATATATATATACAATGAAAGTTCACATAGTTACACCGCCAAATACATAGGTTCCACAACCATTTTAGACAAATAACAAAAACTAAGAGGCAATTAAAAAATTTAACTCCAAAATTCTTGACTCTAAGCCATCACTAAGATAGATCTCTTCATACCTGCAAAAAAAAATCATTTCTCGAATTTAAATTTAAAAAATTTAAAATAAAATATATCTACAAATTTAAAATAAAATGTACACATACCATTTTAGATAAATAAAACAAATTGTGATTAAAGTAAAATTGACATACATACCAAAAGTGTTAAGATTCATCTTTCAAAATCCATGTGCTCATTTTCCACTAAATAATGTAAACATATGTAACAATAAAAAGAAAAACCAATAACACATATTAGCATATATACTTTATTAGCAAATATTTCAAATATATTTAACTAAATATTAAATAAGCAATAAGAAAGAATAACATGCCCAACCAGAGTTCCACAGATTTAAGATTATTGATCTCTTTTTATTATACTTTTTTGGCATTTAAAAAAAAATAAACTTACATCATGAAGTTACAAAACTTCTAAAATAGTTACTCTCCATATTAAACCATTATTTGCATAAATATTTAATTTTCTTTTATAAACAAATTATCTTTCAACATTGCCTACATGATCTAAACAATGTAAAATCATATCTAGCAATTTTTTAAAGAGAAAAATTGTGTGTTTGGTAACCAATTTTAGTGTTCAGAGTTAGATAATACCCTAAAAACAAATTCACTTGTGTATGCAGAAAGTTTACAAATCTCCATATTAAGTCATTCTTCCAGTAAAATACTTATCTCCACTTTTGCAGTGGAATAGATGTTCTCATATAATCAAATTCCCTTTCAAATTAAACGACTCACAAATATCCATATTAAGCCATTCTTCCAAGAAAATACTTATATCTATGAAAGTTCACAAATCTCCATATTAAAAACCATTCTTCCAAGAAAATATTTATCTCCTCTTTCTACGGTGGAATAGATGCTCTCATATAATCTTTCATGTACATGTAGAGAACAAAAATCTGCACATATATTAATTCATTCTTCAAAAACCATTTAAACCTTTCATCTTTCTACATGGGATGTATTCATATTACATATAATAAAATACTCTTTGAAATGTGCCTTCATAATGATATAAACATAAGTGAGATCGTGTACGTACATAGCTTATTTGTAAATCTACAAATATTGATTTTTTTGGTTAGTAAGCAATTAGTTAAGAGTTTGACAATACCCCAAGAAGGAATTCACTTCGTTGTATACAAAAAACATAAATTGTCATGTTACACCATTCTTGGACAAGAAGGAAATGAATGCAATCAAAGAAAATTTAGAAATTTTCCCTTTTTTGATGTGGGATAGAGTATGTTCTCAAATAATCAAATTCTTAAGTTCACAATTAGGTCCGCATCATGATCTAAACATAAATAAGATTGAATGTACCATTTTAGAAGATGATAAACTTATATAGAAGTTCTATATATTTCAAAATAATTAATCAAAGCGTTGAAAAATTATATAGACACTAGTTGAGTAACCCTTCTATGAATAGGAAAGGCTTAATTAAAAAGTTGATCAAACATAAATTTGAAAAAAGTCAAAAAAATAAACATATTCAACAAAAATAAGCTTGAACACTTATATATAAAAGGCCTGGCATAAAAACATCATGAATCATCATGAATAGATGCATCATTCTCAAGTATAGATGCATCATCTTCATGAGTACATACATTTAAGAATCATCATGAATAGATGCATCATTCTCAGGTATAGATGCATCCTCTTCAATCCCAATCTCCTGCACTCACTTCTCCACATTCTGTTCAAGCACACTCATAGGCACTCGCTTCTCCACACTTCCCTATAACACATTTCAAATTTGAACATTTGAAAATTAAATTTAAATGATTTTAACACATTAAATTGTAGTTTTAAATTTTAAAACATGTAATACATGTGATGTGTCAACCTGAATATCATCAACCACATAAGAGGATGTAATTCCCATGGTCGATTGAGTCATGGTCTTACCCACCATACCCTAAGATTCAATAACTTACATATATTTTTAAGACATTTTCCTTTTAAGTTAATAATTTAAATGGCATTGCAATTTTCATATATAACTAAATTTGTTTTCAACATGCAATGATACCTATGAACTCTCAACCTATTCAAACTCTCCCAATGAAAATTGGGACAACCCTTCCCAAGTAGTAGGAGATGGAATAGAGATCTGTGAACAACACAACTAAGAATTAAATCTAGATTTCAATGTGTTCACATTAATATAAAAAACATAAATTTCATGTATGTTGATTATTCAATAAGTTGTGAAGATTGGACAACTAAAGTGGTCATATATAGATATTAGAAAACATATATCTGACTCAACCCATCCAAATTTAAACTCGTTGAATCAAGTCCCCTATTCATTGAAGATTCATTTAACATATGACCAAACTGCAATTAATGATGATAACAACTCAATTATTTCTAAAGATACAATGATATGTATCTAGATCTAAAACTACAAGAAAACTATCCTCAAATGCATGAAAAATTTACTAACTATAACACATACCAATCCGATGTTCAGTTCATCATTCTGAATTAACACCTTCCAACCATTACGGAAAATTTTTTTATACTCCCGTATATCTTCTACTGACATGGAATCTATCTCATCATCTGTTTTGTAAAGAAAATTGGCTTGAGAATTGACTTCAACTCTTTGACGATTCAACCCAACATCAACACCATAAAAAATTGATCCTAAATTTTCCCCGATTGCATTCTTATCCTTATTTCCAATATCTGATGTAGCTCACATCTTTGAATGTGAGACAAATGCCCCTGATGGAGGAGATACCAAAGGTCATGGAGGCCTCTACAATGATGCATTTTGATATGCCCATTTATGATCATATGTTCATCATTTACTAGCTCCATAATAAATGGACGATAGACTGGTATAATTAGGGTGCATGTCCATGACAAACTCTGCATAAACATGTCTAGCAAAGTAATGTGGAA
This sequence comes from Picea engelmannii, assembly GCA_009831015.1. Lineage (NCBI taxonomy): Eukaryota > Viridiplantae > Streptophyta > Pinopsida > Pinales > Pinaceae > Picea > Picea engelmannii. The sequence goes on from ML791140.1 coordinate 275,773, forward strand.
CCTCATCATTCCACAACAACTTCCCATATGCTGCCAAAAATCTATTATAAAGATATCCTGCTATGTTGTGGTGCTTAAAATATTGCACTTTAAACATCTTTCGCTTTGGCCCCTCTTTGAAATTGAACATAGAAATTGCATCTTCTTTTGAAACTCTATTTTTTACTACTTCCCATTTATTGGGGCCCATCACCTCCGACTTTCGTCTCCTCATTAAATCGATAAAACTATTAGTCATTGGAACCAACTTTTGATATGCATCCATAAAGTTATGCAATGAATGCAAAACAATCTCCAAGATTTGACTACTCTCTCGAGGGTGATCCAAACACCTCAAATCATTTTCCAACCCGCGTTTAATACCTGAGCATCATTTGAGGGTCATTTCTTCAGTATACCATTCCCAAGGAAGCTCATCACCAACATCTGAGGGATAGGTGGACGTAGACGTGTAAAATTTTGTTTCTTGATAATGCCCCCTGAATCCACCTTTCACCCTCTTCACCAACATTGGAATCTTCATGATAACCACTCTCTCTTTCATTATCTTTCCCCGCATTAAATTATTTTCTACACATACAAATTTGAAAGTAATTACAACATTAAAAACAAACAAACAAACATGTGAAATCATGAAGATAGGTGTTTATTTTGCTTGTTTTATGAGAAAAAAACTATATTTTCACAAGTTCTTCAATTTTCGGTATACAAAAGTATTTTTTTATTTAGAATTTGACTTTAAAGTTAAAAAAAAAAAACCTTGTAAAGAATTTTGTTAGCTTTCTACTGACTATTTTTCAAATTATTTTTATTGAGATTTGATATGTCAATTTGGCAATTGTTTCACAGTATGTTCCTTAAAAATGAAAGGAATGATAATGAGTTATGTTTTCCCCCAACAATGTATC
>ML791141.1:13183-28711 GCA_009831015.1 Picea engelmannii
TATTTTACATTTCTGATTAGTACCTGCTCAAGCAGGTACTATAGCAATAGGGACTATGTTAAACTTACATGACTTGTTAAATATATCCTAATTTTTTCTAAAAACATATATTATTTTGATTTATTTTAAAACTATAATTTTTTTATTTTTTATTTTTGTAATTTCATTTATTTTAAATCTTGATGGGACGTAAAATTCTTGGCTTATGTGAATTTGTTTTCTGATAGTAAGACTCTCTCATCCATTAAGTGGGGAAGTATCAGATAAATTTCCCACTCGGAAATTTCCCATGAAAAAAAAAAAAATGTAAAGTTGAAAGGATTTTCCTTAAATGCAGTCTTTGTCAACACTATAAAAAGAATTTTATGTTCCACCTTTGTCAACACTATAAAAAGCACTATAAAAAAGTGCAAAACTAGGTTTTATGTCTGTGTCTATGCTTTCATCCCACTTGAAATTTAGTACCCTTATAATTTAAACATATGAAAATAGAAGACATTTCTGACTTTAATGGATTTCAGTTATGAAACATTGGAACTTAAAATTAAAACAAAAACCACTATGTATGAGATACACTGATATCATTGACAAACAAAATACATTACAAGTGGTTCTCAACATGTCTTGTGTAGGCAAATATAGTCATTGAAGTATATACTTTATTATTATTTTGTTTATGCGTAATTGTTTTCTGGGCATTCTAGGTCAGCGTGTATTTCTACTTCCAATTGATCCATGCAAAATATATGGTCCTTAAACTATATATTTTAATTTATTTTGTTATGCTTAATTCTCAGCAAATCATCAACTACCCCTTGTCAATATGCGACAAGAATGCAAGCCGAGAAAGTAAGCAAGCAGGGCAAGTGTGGGATCGTGGTAAACTTGCTTCGATGTTCGGGTTAAATTTTTAGAACATAAATTTCATTTGGTTTATTTTTAAATATAATTTAATATATTTATGACACCCTTTTAATAAAAGAATAAAATTTATTTTTAAATATAATTTAATATATTTATGACACCTTTTTAATAAAAATAAAATAAAATTGTTTATTTATGAAGAATAAAATTCTATGTTGCTCTAGTTTCTTAAACGTTGGGAACTGGATATGAGTGTAGTAGAAGTTTTTTCCCTCAAATTTACACTAAAAGTAAAGTTGGGAATCGCAATAATATATATCAAAAAAATATAAAAAATATTTTAGATTACAATGATAATTTAGGACAATGTTTCTCATATTGCAACAACTACAATATTGAAATTACTACTTTAATTTGTGCTAATAATTATATGAATAAATTTGCACATAAACTTTAATATCCATAAATATTCCATTAGAAAATGAGAAACAAAATTGAAAATACATATATACAATTTTAACATCTTTTTAAAATTAAACTTTACATATATAAACTTCAAACATCTTTGTAAATTTGAAGCATTATTCTTTTTTTATTGGAAAAAAGAAAAATAGTACTACTCTTCTAATATGAAAATACAATAAAAGTTGATCACATGGTTGGTTGATATCAACTACAGAGTGGAGAAAATGCTTGACATGAATAGGGTATTGATTTATTAGACTTTCATGTTTAGTTTGGGCTTGAAGGAAAACATGCATGCATTAAAAAAATTCCATATCCACAACTATAAAGTGAGTATTATTAAGTTTTTTTACTTAACTAATTTTTGAAATAATATTTACGTGTAGTTTAGTCTTAGTTTTATAGTGATATTTTGAATAAATATAATGAAAATATTTGTAATAAATTATGTATTTGTAATAATGGAATACAAATATTTACATTTTAATTTAATACAATTCTAATTTAAAGTTGTCAGTTTGGTTCCCAAGCTCCCATTTCCTTGATGTTGAAGCTCCCAAAAAGCTCTCAAATTCCCAAAAGAGTTCCCAACCAATTGAGGATGTTTGTTGTTCTGCAGTGGAAGTAAATACAAAGAAAGATACAAGCAAATAAGCAAACATAGATCTCACACAGTTTTTACGTGGTAAAACCCTATACAGGGAAACATCCACACGACAATGATATTCGGTTAATATTATGCAAGGGAGATAATACATCAGCTAGACCACTCATGCTCATGCCTCTCAAACACTCTCACATCTCACACTCTACCTTAACAGGCTTACATAGATATATAGCACTCTTCACTCAGTTACAAGAAATTGATTACATTTAATGTGCCTCTATCCCTATTCTATATCTGGTTGATTTGATCCAACTAATTACAGAATAATAGGGGCCAAAAAATCTGCCCAATATCTAAAAACGAATGTAAATTGGTTGGCATTATCCAACAATCTCCACCTTGACAACAATTTACCTAAATATCATTGTCCAATTTATTCATCACCTATGTTGCAAGCGAAGAGAAGTCAAGCACCACTGGAGCTTCTCTAATAAAACTTGTTTCATGATCTCGCATGTGTGACTTGCACGAGTTTGGATTTCCTGAGGGGTCACTCCACCTCCAACATGTCTTCCACGACTGTGTTTTGAGACATATGTAGTGATAGATCTCCTTCTATCTAAGACACCTGTAAAATATACATTACAATTATCATAGACCATCTCAGTGTAACCATTATAGGTGACATTTGTGCTTCTCAAATGCTGAAGCACCCATTTCACTGCAGCACCTGAATCTGTCACGTATCTGAAAACATCATTAGCATGTGAAACATATGGTCTTAACCATTTCATCACATACAACAGACCTCCTACTGAACTTACGCGAGACATAACCTTTTCTTCTTTATAGACAAGACCTATGCTTGAAGAAAACTTAAAATGGAAAGCAACATGGATAAAAATTGGTTTTACAATGTTCATACTGAACTCCAACCACAACTTACCATTACCATCTCTGTGTACTTCTATGCCCATAATTTGTTTTTTTGCTCCTTGATCCCTCATCTGAATTGTCTTGTCCACCTGAGTCATTTTCTTATTGATTTTATCCATGCTTCGGCTTGCATCGAGCATATCATCAACAAATAACATCAAGATTGTGAATGTACTATAAACTGTATAGTCATTCCTACCATTTGAAATTTTTTGACTCACTATGAAGAATTCAAACCTCTTGTATATTTTCCTGGGTATCAATAGGCCATACAATGAATTATCTAGCATGCAAATTTTTTTATCATTGCAATATTGAATCAACCCTTTTGGTTGTTCCATACATACTATATCTATGTCAATGATGACCTTGTGAGAAGTAGGATCCCACACACAACATCCCTTTATACCACCATCATAACTTGCAAAGATATAAAACAAGCAGGGATTCAGAAACAAAGATTTTAAGTCTAGAAATGATTTACCACTTACCAGTACCTGTAATTCTTTCTTGCTCTTATGATCTTGATGCTTCTACCATAAACAAGAAGATACATATGTCACTTCAGATGCCACTTTAGTACTCCCTTCCATATTATAAAGGTTATCAATCTTTGTTGCCTTCATCACTACTAAATTACCTTTCAACAATGTGAGTGCTCCACCTTGACCTGTATACTTATATCCACAAGAATCCAACACTCCTAATAAAATCAAATTTGATTTAAGCTCAGGTACATATATAACATTTGTTAATTCCCTAACATTACCATCGAACATCCTGATTCTAATACTGCCAACTCCGACAGTTTTACAAGGAATACCATTTCCCATAAACACTACACCCTCATCAACAGATTGGTAAGTAATGAACCAATTTCTATGTGAGCACATGTGGTGGGAGGCACCTGAATCTAACTGCCATTCTTCTTGATATTGTAAATTACTAGAAATGGATAAAACTTGATCAGTCATACCTGAATTTGTTACAGCCAAATTTGCTTCCTTTGTAGAGTTTTCCTCGGATTCCTTTCTTTTCCAACAGTCTTTCTTGAGATGTCATGTTTTTCCACAGTACCATCATTTTGCTTTACCCTTTCTGCGTCTTGACTTAGATCGAGAAGAACTTCTCTGATTCTGCTCTTTAGTTCGACCTCTAACCAACATCGCCTCTGAAGTTGAGGTTTCTTGACTAGATTTTCTCCTCATCTCCTCAGCCAACAAAGCTTCCACAACAAAGTCATAATCTAAAACATATGTTGAGCTAAAGCTAATAGAGGTGACTAGATTATCCCAAGACTTAGGCAACGAACACAATAGTGTAATAGTCTTATCTTCATCTTCGAATTTAACTTCCATACTAGTCAATTTAACTATAAGGGTATTAAAGGTATTTAAATGGTCAGCAATTGTTGTACCTTATTTCATCTGCAAACTGTACAACTATCTCTTCAAGTGGATCCTGCTCGTCAAGGACTTCATCATATATAGACTTTCCATCTTGCTCCATAAGCCTGATGTTGTATCCTCTCCTACGATATTAAACAAAACATCATCTGCCAGACATAAACGAATGGTACTAAGAGATTTTGAATCCAGATCTTCCCATTCCTCATTTTTCATGGTTGTTGGTTTCTTTGACTTGCCTGCCAGTGCTTTTTGCAACCCTTGTTGCACCCGCAAATCTCGCATCTTGAGATTCTAGAGCTCAAAGTTGCTTTTACCGCTGAACTTTTCAACTTCAAACTTCGAACTCTGCATCTTAGCCATTAGTACAAAACCGCATAATACCCATATCACAACTTATAATACTTGGATCTTTAACCAATGGATGAAAAATGTGGGTCCTTAATAAATAAGGTTAAATGATAACCACAAAAAGGTTTAAAACAATAAAAATTTATATATACCATAAAACCTTTTATATCCACTTCAACATAACATCCATGTGAGATCCACCTCACATAAAAGGTACTCCTTTCAAATAATATATATTTTATCCTCCCATTAATTTGCCAAGGTGTTTATTTATGTGAAATAAATAATTGAAACAAAACAACGTTTAAAAAGCTTTTACCATGGGTTACTGATATACGCTCTCTCGAAATGATGGCGTACGCGTCATGGACGCCCTCACCCCATGCACACAGGTCGTGTCTGTCCAGACGCTCCTCTCTCCATGTACATGGTGCGTCCGTCCTTAGACACTTCTCCGACCTGATTATCCATCGCGTATGAAGATTTAAACTCTTGCATAAACGTTCTTGAACTCACACGGATTTGCTCGGCTCGCTTGGCTCACTTGTTGTAACTGCTCCACCACCTCTGATACCAGTTGTTGTTCTGCAGCGGAAGAAAGTATAGAAAAATATACAAGCAAATAAGCAAACACAGATCTGACACAAAGTTTTTACGTGGTAAAACCCTATACAGGGAAACATCCATGGGATAATGATATTCGGTTAATATTATGCAAGGGAGATAATACATCAGCCAGACAACTCACACTCATGCCTCTCAAACACTCTCACATCTCACACTCTGCCTTAACAGGCTTACATAGATATATAGCACTCTTCACTCAATTACAAGAAACTGATTACATTTAATGTGCCTCTATCCCTATTCTAAATCTGGTTGATTTGATCCAACTAATTATAGAATAATAGGGGCTAGAAAATCTGCCCAATATCTAAAAATGAATGTAAATTGGTTGGCATTATCCAACAATGTTCCCTATCAATTCCCAAGAGATTCCAAGAAAAATGAATTTCCATAAATAAAAAAACAACCATTTCTTTGATGAAATGTCATGGAAGAACAGTGGAATCAACATTTTTTAAGGAGGGTTTTTATTTTTATTTTTATTAACAACCATTATACCAAAAGGATTTCTATTTCTTCCAGTGAAGTATTTATTCTTTAATAAGAAACTTGTAAGGACACTTCCATTATCTCGTTATGAGTAGAGACACTTCCTTTTAAGTGGATCATCGTGGTGCATTAGAATGACCACCTTGTGTTTGTATGCAAAGAACCGAACCTCCATCTCACACTTAGCAACAATGCATTTTTAATGATGGGGAACCTCACTATCAATAAATTTAAAAACTGAAAAAGAAAAAGAAAAAAACTAGAATGATGCCATTTTATATTGAAAAATAATACATATTTGAAAATAACACCATCCCTTGTACATTGGTGGCCTTGCAAAAATAAAGACAATAAGCAACAATTCAATTCATTCTTGACTATAAGATACATTTCATTATAATAAGAATTGATTTTGAGGCTTTGATTTAGCAAAATTATAGTTTGGATATGCATACAAATTCATCAACAAACCATAATTATAAAAAGTCAAAATCAATATCGTTCATCCAACTCTTGTTGCTTTAAAAATGGAGCACTGTTCACTTCCATGAAAGCTGTACATTCGTCTATGGATACCAAAAAATTGATACCTTTCATAGTTGTTTGACTTGGTGAATATCATTGTTTCATAGGGGGGAGAAACAACATTAGCAATTAATAATACACACACCATTGCAAGTGTATAAGTTGTGTTACAGTTTCTTGTGACATGGGTGAACATGTGTTGCAATAGTTGAACACTTATTGCAACAAGTGATACACAAAGGGATTAAGACAACAAGTTGAAATCAATGATGGAGGTGAGTTACATCATTGTTTACTAGAACTTCTCTATAAAAAGCACGCCTACGACGTAACAAGTTTTTGACTACAAATCAAATTGGTTGATTTTGATATAATCAACCATTTAAAGGATTATTTATTGATCACCATTTTTAATTTATTTTATAATATTACACCTTAATGAATTTATATCGTGAACAAACAAACATTGAGATTTATCTACCTAGCCTATGGAAATATGTCATCTTTCCTCCATTTGTTCCATTGTTTTCCATTTTTTGTTTTCCCTTTTCCCTTTAGTCAAGGTTTCCCTCCACATCAGTGTTGTCTATGTAGATGTATATGCAATAACCGAGATGCTTGGTATCGCAAGTGGAGGGAATCGGGAATTCCATATCTTTTTTATTGCAGACATGAAGTTCCAGGGTACTATGTTGTAAGAAGGTGAAAAAATGGGATGGAATGGAGGTGGAGTGAATTATCATGAATTTGAGTAATACATCATTCAAGGAAAGGAAGAGCAAAGATTGCACCCAAGAATAAGAGATCAAGAAAACTTGCATGAAAAAAGAAATGCAAGCCATATACATGAAGGGTGAAATTGGGACACCCTTTTCTGGTTTGTCTCTACGATTTTTAATACATGCTTCAATTGTCATATAGTTACCACTACCATCCTAAGCCACAATCACAACATTGTCCATCAAAGCATAATCAACTTCATAGGATTGAATAAACCTTCTTCAGTCCAAAAAAACACAACCATGAAGGGAACCTGTCCTCCACAAACCCATAATGTGAAAGAAATTAATCATCAACTTCATTATGAGGCTCATTTTTCATCAGATCAGATGAAATACAATGGTTTTGCACTATAGGCTTCTTGGAATCTTTGTGAAGAACATAAATATGCCTAACAAGAGTGAAATAATTACTCACAACTCATGATATATTATGTATGCTCAGAGTTAATAAATTTTGCATGATTTTTCTAACCTCCTGGAGAAATTGGAGGTAGGTAGCCTAATTAGTAAGAGTTGACTAAATGTCTAAATGTCAACTTCCTGCCTCCATTTCAAAGAATTAGTAAAAACCTTTGACAAAGAATTGTTCAGGTTGTCCAATGTTAGATTAAACAACTGCATGCAATCTTCAAGGGAATCAAGTTGTCTTTTGTTGAATAACCACCACATGATACCAAAAATTATTTGAAATCATCAGTCTTATTTGAAATTATTCGTGCTTCTATAATTCTCAGTATGAGAGCTATCTTGCTAAGACCTATCGAGTCTAGTTGTAATGATATAGCTACAAATAGGTTGGACATCGTTGAAACATATAATTTCATCTCCAATGTCGCATTGCAAACAGATTTGAGAGAACCAAGAGACAATTTATTTCCCTCAACTTAGGTGAACATGAGACATGTGATCAAGAAAACCAAAGGCATAGACCTAAATCTAAAGGAAATTGTAGAATTCAATCCTCTTTTTTTAACTGTGTTCGATCAATTGACGTCTTTCCCTAACTCTAGAGCATGAATGGATTCCTAATACACATTATCTCCTCCCATCTTTCATAGAAACATTCCTACTTTTAGTGACATGGCATTGTTTTGTCCATACAACCTTCCCTACCTTTTAGCGAACAAATGGATTGATTTTTTCTATATGAGTTGCATCATCAACCTCAACTTTTTTATCACGGCCACTTGCTATCTATTCCACATGATAAATATATATTTTCACTTAAATTGCACACTGTAAGGTAGTGTTGATAGTGAAAATTTCAATTCCCACTTATTCAATGATTAATGGATTCAATGGATGTAATTGTAATTGTTACCCACATTTTATATTTATCGTTCAATTTCAATAAACATATACAGTCAAAAATTCTCGGATTAACCCATAGAGTGATGAATATACATCTTATATATATATATATATATATATATATATATATATATATATATATATATATATATATATATATATATATATATATATATATATATATATATATTGACCTGGGAACTTTTCAATTTGAGACACAATACAATTATAAAGAATCTATAGAGTGATGAATATACATCTTTTATATATACTGGCTTGGTAACTTTTCAATTCAAGACACAATACAATGGTAAAGAATCTCTTATCTTTCAATAGAAACTTATGACAAATAGTTGGATCTAGTTGACCAAAGGACACACAAAAAGATTCCTTTTTGTTATATGTCAAATTATACTTTAAACTTTATGATAAAGGCCATATACTTTGTGATAAAGGTATGGAGATTGAAGAAAATTATTTGAGTTTGAAGGCATTTGTCCTTCGAAGAAACCTAGCTTTCACTAGAAAATTCTATTAGGTTTTTACTTTGGTACAATATAATCCATATACCAATCATAATAGTTGATTTTGTAATATTTATTTTCCTTTACGGTTTTTTAACCCTAAAGATATGTATGCTAGAGGTGTAGGGTTATATTTCGATGAACCATGCTCATCGGATGAGCATTGTACAGTTGGAAGACAACTTAAGCAACATACTTTTTATTCATCGAGATCAGTGAAAATATTGACTATTCTTGGAGGAACATACTTAACTAGTGTGCCTTAACCAATTATTTATTTATATGTATTACAATTAAGAACAAGATATAATTTGACAAAATATTGACTATTCTTGGAGGAACATACTTAACTAGTGTGCCTTAACCAATTATTTATTTATATGTATTACAATCAAGAACAAGATATAATTTGACAAAGCATTTTTTGCATTGGAAAGAAAAGTTATCATAGTAATATGACTCTTAGAACTCATGCATTGTTTTGGTTTCAAGTTGTGTGGCATGAGTTCAAAGTCAATTTCCTTGAAGAAAGTAGTTTGGATTTTAGTGTTTGTTGTTGAATATGTAAAAGCCTTCATTGTAGTTTATCCCTCTTGATAAATAAGTGTATTTATTTGAGCACTGAAGCAATTTTTTAATGGTTGATGCAGACTTTATGTGCATATGATATTCATAGTCATTGCATTGAAGTTAATTGCAGAGAGTGTGTTGAATGTTCGTGCACTTGATAACCCACGAAGATGAGTTATTAAGCCTTAGTAATTAACATAATACTAGGAACCAATTATTTATTTTAATTTTGAATATGTTTCATAATTTGGAGAGTTGCATACACCGATTTTGTGAGCATCAATAAAAGGTCAAAGCTTGTAGGTTTTAACAAAAATATATTGTTATGCATTTGTTGCAAGAGAAAAAGGCTTTCCATATAGTGAATGCATTATGAAGAACATATCACTCGGAGAACAAATGGTGTTGATGTGATTTGGTGCTATATATCCATGCTGAAAAGTTGGAATGTTCTCCCTTTGTATATAGGCACAACCTTGTGTACACTAGAAATAAGAGATATTTCTTATTAGCATAGGATTGTGGTAGGTGTTTGTCCAAATGAGATAATGCAGCCTATGATCAGCTCTTTTCTTATTCTATGTATCCACACTTGCAAAAAATAATTTGATTCTTTATAATGCTTAAAGAAGACGTGGATTGTAAAAATATAATAGCCTAGTATGGATGAGATGTGTAACATCCATGATTATAAATCAAAAAACAAAATCTATAATAAAAACAAAAAATGTAAGAAAAAATACCAAGCGTTAATTATTGTATAAATAGATACACACAGAGCAATGTACATCTATATTAACTCCATATCATTAAAGTACGAAGATATTCACATCTCAATTTTTTTTTAATACCTCTTCATAATTAATAGATTTAAATAGATACACAGAGACCAATGTACATCAATATTAACTCCATATATTTTAAGTATGAAGATATTCACATCTCAATTTTTTTAATACCTCTTCATAGTTAATATATTTGGACTTGAAATGAATCTGTGTTGGTATATAAGGAACATAATATTTCCCCATACTTAAAAAATGAGTTCCTTTGAAATTATCCAAGTTGCATCCCTTTATCTATAACAATATTAAGTCTCATCCCTTTATCTTTAATAATATTATAGATTAAATTCCAAAAACCCCCTTAACATTGAATTCTTTTCTAGAGTCTTCACGTAAGGAATTGAATAGAATTGACATTATATATTGTTACAAACTCCCAGAGCCATGTCAGATTGGTGGATGAAAATTAGGATGAAAATGTTGTTGGTTGAGAAGGAACTATGTAGATTGGTATATGGGAAAGATGACATACTAATGCAGGGTGAAAATGAACTTAGGGAGTGGGAGATCAAGGATACAAAGTCTCAATCCTATATTTACATCTACCATTTGTCCAACAACATTTCTCCCATTTTCATAAAGGTAGATAAAATGGAAATTGCATGGGATTCATTGACTAAAGTGTCTAAGATAAAGGGCATGAGCACAAGAAATCATTTGAGGAAGAAATCCTCGAGTTGAAGATGCAAGAATTAGAAATATTGGGAGATTACATGATCATATTTAGCTACTTCATGAATGATTTATCCACATGTGGTGCATCAATGTCGGATGAGAATGCCATGATTACCATTGTTTTCTATGTATGAGGGATTGTGATAGTTTTAGGTTCTAGGGATAAATTGACCTATGTGGAAGCATATTCTCCACTTATTAAGGACGAATCAAGGAAGAAGGATATTGGATTGATTGTAGATGCCCATTCTTCTTTGACATTATTCTCAACGAATAAAGGAAGGAAGAAGGATATTGGATTGATTGTAGATGCCCATTCTTCTTTGACATTATTCTCAACGAATAAAGGAAGGAAGAATGGAAAAGGACAAAAAATAAAATCAATTGATTGAATTAAGAATTCCAAATGAAAGAAGAAGAAGGTAAAACAATTCACTATCATGAATAAGGACACATTAAAAGAAATATTCTAAATTTATTATACATACGAAGGAAAAGAGTGATTTGGATTATATCTCTTCTGATAAACTATTTTTGGCAATGCCAATGGAAATGGAAATAAGAGTTTCTTCTAGGTGTTGGTATTCGGAATCAAATGCCACTCAACATATGAATTTCAATTGGACTTGTTTTGTGAAAATGAGTTGGAGGGGTGACAGGCACGAGGGGATCCTTATTAATTCTAGAGGAAAATTTGAACTATCCTATACATGGGGACTCATAATTTCCTCTAATAACTAGATTAAAGCATACGAATTACTACAAGGACTGAGAATTGCATTGGATTGTCATATTCATTCTCTCATAGTGGTTGGAGATTCAAACATCATCATCCAGTTGATGGATAAAAAATCCCTTCCAGTTGATTACAAGTTTGTGTCAATATTGGCTCGGGATTCTCAAGAGGCCATTAGGTTTCAAAAAATATCCTTTTTCCAGCTCCTAAGGTAGTACAATAGTGTCATTGGCTCTCTTTCTATTGACGTTACTAGATTGAAAATGGGGGTTTTAAGGGATAATTTTTCATTAGCTTATCAAACTATACCCTAAGTGTTTCCCTTGCACTTAATGGAAAGTACCTCAAATTTAATAAACCACATATAAATAATGTGGCAACCCCACTACCAAAGCATTGCAATAAATGCAATGAGACCAAGACCCCCTCACACATGCTCAACCTAGTGAAGCACTGGAAATTTGAATGTGTGTTGGTCTTATACCCTAGTCGAGGTGGTATTATGGAAATCTACTGTGAGGAGAGGTGGAAGTCTTGTGGGGCATGTCTCCTATCCCTTATTTTTCTCCAGGATTATGCAAAAGTGCTCTCTAGGCCAACCTTTTATATTGGGTCGTGAATTTGAAGTTTGTTCTCCTTCTATTTTGTCTATTTGCAGTCTTTGGTTTTGGGACTTTATAGACCCAATGTGCTTGGTGTTTGATTTCTGTGGTTGGGTACTCATCTAAAGGAAGGTATTATGGTTTTGTTAAGAATACCTCTTTTGGAATTCTATCACTCAGTATGAAAATTTCATAATTGGTTCTTAGATTTTCGAACTACATACCCAATGTGCTTGTTGTTTTGTTTTCTTTTGTTGGGTCACTCTATGGAAGGCACTCTAGTTTTGGTGGACTCTCTTTTTTGGAATGTTTCTTTGTATGGAAATCACATGTTTGTATCCTTGAATTTAGAACATTGGGATATGAATCATGGTCTTTGGATTAGTATCCCTATGGTATGCATTGGTTTGCCAACGATATATTGGGTTTGGCATTGCATTTCTGTTGTTTTCATGGTCTTCAATATTTCATTTTAAAGAGGATCCCTATGTTTGTAATTGCACATATGTATTACATATATTTACAAGAGATCATAGGAGTTTTAAGAACACATGAAGAATTGATACAAGGTAACAAGAATTCCATATATAATGTTACAACCAAGGTGCATGACAATGAACAACATATAATTTCCCAAATTGCTTCTATCATGGATTCTCCAGTTCAATTAAAGAAAAAAATTGCTATACTTGAGGCCGAATCTGGCATGATAAGGAACCTGGTTGTCAACCTGCATAAATATTCTTATTTTGGGGTGTCTAATAAAAGGATGTTTGTTAATTTAGGTCACGGAGAACCAAAAGAGGAGGATATGATGCACCAAATCTTTGAGGATATGGAGATATGGGAATAGGAGTTTGTGCCAACCAATATGGGCCTATAAGAGGCCACAATCCACCATATCTTCTGATAACACTATGTTTTTTAAATTTATTATCATATTAGTTACTTTTTATAAATCTACAGTAGCAATGAATAATGGGGATTTTTTTTCTAGTAAACGTATGTAAATTTTATATTTTGATCTAGAACAATCTATCTTGTTTGAAACTTGAAGACACACAATATGATTTAATAGTATTGTTTAGCTCCACTGCAACTTTTTATTAATAAATTTTTCCCAATTTCAGTTTTAAAAAAGAAAGAAATATGAGTTGGTTCCTACAAGAAGAATGATCATGTTTTTTGGAGGTGGAGAATAGCATGAGGTTGTTGAAAAGGGAACTATCTTGGTAGCAATGTCATATGGTTCTTTCAAAGAGATTCATAATGTACTGAAAGTTCCTATAGTGATTAAGTTATAGATGTCATTTTGTCTATGAAATTTTTGGAGTTGGTTGTAAGATTGAATATTGTGACATAATAAGAGTGGTGAGGGAAGGTGATGTGTATAAGTTATGTGCAAGTGTGCAAGAAGTGGTCTAGTTAGAGGCTATTGGAAAATTTGGTTATGCAATGTTTTGGCATCATCGAATTGGGCATGGTAGTGCATATAAATTAGAGATGTTGATGAAGGGGATGTTTGTTGAAGACTTGGAAATACAAGTGTCTCTAACATTTGTCATTTCAATAGGATGAACTTTTGGAAAATATCATTGATTCCCTTTCACATCGAGGTGTCTAGAGAGTCCAATAATAATTGGAGCTTGTCCACTTTAATCTCTTTGGACTATTGTAAACCTAATCACATGATGGAAATAAGTACTTTATAACTTTTATCGAAAATGTTCAAGAAAGTGTTTTATTTATGTCTTGAAATAAAAATGCTAAGTAATAGAGGTTTTGGAGTTATTCTAAACCTTGTTTTGAAAAATCTACATGTAATCCATTAGATAGGTTGAGGTGTGAAAATGGTGGTGAATATGCCTTTAAATCAATTAAGGCATCTGTGGAAAAATTGCATTGATAATGAATATACCATGCTCTATTCACTGTGACAAAATGGTGTTGTTGAGAGGAAGAATACACCACTCATGGAGAGTTATCAATGAATGTTGAAGATTATTGGTTTGAAAGATACATTTTGGACCAAGGTAGTTGCAACAATATAATATGTTCAAGAGAGGTTTACCACTATACTATTATAGTCAATTACTCCCTATGAGGCATGGAATTAGAGGTAATTAATCATTTTTGAATTGAAGGCGTTTACATTCCTTGGTTATGTTCGCATGCTAGATTAGAAGGGAAAGAAGATGGATGACAAAAGTGTAAAGTGCATCATGTTCAAATATCATGAGTGTGACTTAGGTTTATATAGAATCTGTGATCTAGTTAAAAAGAAGCTTGTGAAGAGTAATGTTGTTATATTTGATGAAAATGTGTTGATGGTGAAGGAGTGGGAAATGTGTTGTTGAGAAGATTGTTTCAAGATTTAGATTTCAAGTTGATTGTGTTGGTGTTTGTTCTTCTAGAAGCATCAAAATTGATATGAGAATTCACCCCCATATAATACATAGGTAGAAGAACTTGTTGACTAGGATTACATTAAGGTTGTATAAGGGTTACATTCTGAACATGTTGAACTCAAGTATGTGGAGAATGTAATCCCTAGCCACCAATATCCATGAAATCAACTAATTTCAAAGACCATCACAATAGTTAATCTATGATTTTCTATGATGTTGGGTAATTTTTTTGGATCATGTTATTGTCCAAGGAGCACTTGAGAGTGCTAGTGTAAGGCAATGGATAAATACCATGGATGAAGAACTTGAATCAACGTTAAAAAGTAAAACTCTGTGACTCGTAAATAAACTCCCCAAAGGAAAGTAATTGGTTGAAAATGTGTTTTCAAGATGAAGTATAAGTAAAATGGTTTAATTGATTGGTAAGAAGCATGCTTGGTGGGTATACTCATGGTGCAAGAGTTGACTATCAAGAAAATGTTCCACTGATGGTACATATGTCATCACACATCATTTTATTTTCACTTACTCTTGTGCAAGATATACATGTGCATAAACTTGATGTAAATGAAACTTTCCTCAATGAAGAATTTGAGGAGAAAGCATACATGTAACATATAGAAGCATATTTGAAACTAGGCAATGATTGGTTTGTAGGTTGTAGGAGTCTTTGAATGGATTGAAGAAATCCTATGGAATTGGTACCATAGGCTTGATGAGTACTTGAAAATAAAAGGTTTGCAAAAATCACCTACAAATTCAAGTGTTTACATCAAGTTTTTGGGTGAGATTCTATTGATATTAG
>ML791141.1:28811-49045 GCA_009831015.1 Picea engelmannii
ATGAAAATGTCTCCTTGGTATATATAGGAGACTAGGAGGCATAATTACAACTAATGGCCTAAAGCTGACATAAATAAAATAACATTACTAATATAATATGCCCCAATTAAGGGGTAATGAGCCAATATTAGGGCTTAACATGTTTCCCCACTGGAAGTTTGTGATGTTCTGTTAGGCCAGCCATATATGTGGAAGCGTCATGCTATTTATGAGTCTCGACCCTGTATCATCATTGTTACTTTGGGGGGGGTCAACTCTATAGGATACCAGAGGTAGTCCCAACTATTGTCCCAACAAAATAGTGTGGCAAAGTAATCTCTCATACCACAAAGTTTATCCTCTTCACAATCTGGGAAGAAGGTGAATAAAAGGACACTGCAACCACTACAGCCTTGGCCTAAGACCTTTCTATCAAGCATAAGCAAATTGTAGAAGAGCAAAAAAATATTGTTGTGTCACCTACGGGGGTGCCTCCACACTACCCAATCCAACAAAGTTACAACATAGCCCTTCATACTTGTCATACCGCATCTTCACCGACAGATTCCTCCCACATTCGGGTAGATCATGCCTCTAGATCAATTCAATGGATCCAACCCCTCCAACAACAGGTTTATAACAACCTTCAACAAGCTAAGCAGGACAACTTCTTCAACAAGGCAAGCAGTTCACCAAGGTTTAAATTTAGCAAAAACTTCCCCATCTTCCATGAGAACTTGACGCAATGGGGACCATTGATTCCTAAGGGGGGGAGAATGATCCAGGCGAAAATTGGTGGCCACCCACCTATTCCACTGGCTCAAAACAAGGGTTTCCACCTTGGCAGTTTTTCTACAGTTTTTCGGGTCCTGAACTTCCAGGGCCGTTTTGATACCCTAAATGACGTATTTTGGGCTCAAAAACACCTAGCATGTTTCTAGAGGAAGATTCTACGATGAAAAAAGTATGTACTTCTCAGCTAGACCTTTCCGACAAGGTATATAAATCCCCAAAAGGAGATCGTATGCAAAAGTTACACCCTCGGGAAGTTGACGTATCAATTACCCCCATCTGGGCCCACAAACCTTTTGGATTTTCATCTTCTCGGGTTAGGGTTTTGGATTTTATTTATGTTAAAAAGACCTTTGTAGCCTCATTGTAAACATCAGATTCTTGCGAATGAGTGTAGCCATCACATCTCTTCTTAGAGATAAGATGCCACCACTCGAGAAAGTTTGTTTCAGTCTCAATTTTTACAGTTTTAGCATATTCTCTTTATTAATAGAAGCCAAGTTTTACTGTATCTATGTGTATTTATTTATTATACATCTGTATTCCATTTCGTTCCATTTATAAATCCGGATCAGTGGCATTAGAGAAGGATACTCCTTGTCGTTTCTTAGTGCATGTCCTCGACAAGGTCAAGGTATAGAGAGTTGGGTCTCGAGCTAGTTTCTCTTGAGTACAACTTCTCTCTCTAGCCCAAGCAACATCCCATGGCGGAAGAAAATAGAGATGAGGGAGCAAAAGATCCCATCAAACTGTTGCTCACAAAATCCCTCACATAACAGAGGAACAAGTTGTTGGATATTTTTTCCCAATTCCTTCAACGATTGTCGACAATAACAAACACAACTTCGTCAAGCAATCTCTTTGGAGACAATTCCCCATTCAAGGTACAAGTTAATTTCGATATTCCCATATTTGAAGGTCAGATCGATGTGGATGCTTTGGAAAAGTGGTTAAATCTACTAGAAGGTTATTTCTCCATGCACAATTTTTCCGACATAGAAAATATCAACTTTGAACTCCTTAAGGCTCTCCCCCATGTCAAACATTAGTGGGAAACTTACTGGGAGAAAAATTCCACAGAGGAGTCTGGAATATTTGGGGTCGAGCCCACTTGGTATTTTTTTATGGATGTGGTCAAGGAAAAATATTATCACGTGGGAAACTTTGATGACCAATACATGAGATGGACCACGTTGCATCAAGAGAGGGGACAAACAATGTCAGAGTTCACAAATACCTTCCATACCTTGCGCACCAAGTTGGGTATCAAAGACTCCGAGTGAAATTTGGTTCTAAAATACTGCAAGGATATACACAGGTACATACAAACTGAAATGGAATTTCTAGACATATGATCACTGGGAGACGCTTATCGATATGTTGTCAAAATCGAGCAAAAATTTAAGCAGCAGAACAAGTGGAAATTTGGGTTTGCAAATCCGCAACAACCAAAGTATGGTAAAGGCATCCCTAATTCACATAATAGCCAACCTCAAGACAACTAGTTCAAGTTGCAAAGAAGAAGAGCAACAATAAGACTAAGAAGGACACTAGGAAGTGGTGTGACTTCCACAAAAGCCCTGGGCACAACACCGATGAATGTCACTCGAAACAGTCATTAGTAGCCGAGCTCAAAGAAAAAGAGTTGAGCCCAAATCAGACTCTGATTCAGACAATAATAAAAGGAGAGAGATAATTGATGCATAACCCACTGTTATTGTCATGAACAAAACAATCCAACCAAAATAACCAGAGGATCCTGAGGAGGGGGAGTGCCTATTCCATTCACAGATGTGGGTAAAGGGGACCTTGTTGCATTTTATTGTTGATAGGAGAAGCCATAAGAAGCTAATCTTAGCATAGGTAGTCAATAAGTTGGATTTTCCAACAACAACACACCCAAAACCATACAACATTGAGTGTTTTCGTCAGGGTCGAGATCTTCGTGTTAGCCAATAGTGTCACATGTCCTACGACATCAAGCCCTTCAAGGATGAGGTATTGAGTGATGTGGCCCCACTGGAAGTATGTGATGTTTTGTTAGGCCATCCATATATGTAGAAGTGTAATTTTTTTTATGGGTCTCGACCCTGTAGCGTCATTTTTACATTGGGGGTCAGCTCTACAAGATACCAGAGGTATTCCCAACTACTATCCTGACAAAACAATGCCGCAAAGTATTCTCTCATACCACAAAGTTTATCCTCTTCACAATCTAGGTAGAAGGTGAACAAAAGGACACTGCAACCACTGTATCCTTTGCCCAAGACTTTTCTATCTAGCATAAGAAAATTGTAGAAGAGCACAAAAATATTTTTGTGTCACCTACGGGGGTGCCTCCACACTACCCAATCCAACAAAGTTACAAAAAAACCCTTCATACTCCTCATATCACATCTTCACTGACAGATTCCTCCCACATTCGGGTAGATCATGCAGCTAGATCAGTTGAATGGATCCAACCCCTCCAACAATAGGTTTATAACAACCTTCAACAACCTAAGCAGGACAACTTCTTCAGTAAGACAAGTAGTTCACCAAGGTTCAAATTCAACAAAGCTTCCCCATATTCCATGGGAATTTGACGCAATGGGGATCATTTCTTCCTAAGGGGGGAGAATCATCCAAGCGAAAATCGGTGGCCACCCACCTATTCCACTTTCTCAAAATAGGGGTTTCCACCTTGGAAGTTTTTCTACGGTTTTTTGGGTCCTGAACTTCCTAGGTCATTTTGAGGCCCTAAACGATGTTATTTTGGCTCTACAATGCCTAGATACTAGAGGTAGATTCTAAGACAATTTAAATATGTACTCCTCGTCTAGACCTTTCCGACGAGGTATAGAATGCCCCAAACAAATATTGTATGCAAAATTTACACCCTTGGGAAGTTGATGTATCAACTACCCCCATCAGGGCCCACAAACCTTTTGGCATTTCATCTTCCAGGGTTAGGGTTTTGTATTTTCTTTATTTTAAAAATGCCTTTGGAGCCTCATTGTAAACATATTCTTCTTGCGAATGAGCGTAGCCGTCACATCTCTTCTCAGAGATAAGATGCCACCATTCGAGCAAGTTTGTTTCAGTCTTCATTTTTACAGTTTCAACATATTCTCTTTTTATAGTTTGTTTCAGTCTTCATTTTTACAATTTCAACATAGAAGTCAAGTTTTACTGTATCTCTGTGTATTTCTTTGCTATACATTTGTATTCCATTTCGTTCCATTTATAAATCCGGATGAGAGGGAGTCTTAGTGTTCTTCGAACTTTTTCTTTAGCAATGAAAATAGTTGGGAGAAGGTATCAAGGTGCTTCTCCATCTCTTCCATCCTCTTGTTGATCATATACATCTGCTCCTTCAAGTGCTCATTCTCTTTTCAAAGTTGAGCATTTTTTGCTCTTAGGTATTCTAACTATTCTTACTTTCTTTACCCATACTGAGGCATGCAATGTTCTCTTCAATTTTTTGGTAACTATGTCATGGTCAAGGATGCAACTTCTATGATACCATATGATCTATAAACACGGGACTTATAGTCCACTCACTTCACCAACTCATATCCTGTGCAAAATAAACTTCTTATCTCTATCTCAATATTGTATAGAATGTTATTCCTTCATAAAGGATATTAGGCCTCTTTCCTCTACCTCATACAAGGATCTCTTCTCTTCTCTTTTCTTTTGATTGCTTCAAGGTCATTTTTCTCATTGCAACCTCTGCTTCAGATGATCGACTGGCTCCTTCTCTGTGTAGCCTACATGGAAGCTCCGAGAAGACAAAGAAATGTAAATTCTTTGTTCATTTTTCCTACATAAGGATCTCTCTTCTCTCCCTAGTTGGAAAACCTTCTCCTAGTTGTAACCTACACACAATGAACAATTGACAACACAACAACAATTCGTTCAATAACAAACAATTCTTTGCAAACATTCTAAAGATAGTGGCCAAATAATGATGCTATGTGAGTTCTTTATTCTCAATGTAGCCTCTGCTCTTGTAATGTTTGCAAGTCCTTCCCTTGAGTGAAATTTTTATGCAACAACCAAATGTAAACCCCTCTATGCTATTTCCCTCATAGGCACATGATGATTGAATGTTTGTTGGATTCAAAGCTTGTTTTTTTAATGCCAAGAAAATTACTAAGATTCTCTCTCTCTCTCTCTTTAAGTTTAAATGACTACATACAACCTTTGATTGAATGCCACCATTTTCCAATCACAACACCTTCCAACTCTCTATATAGCATGTTCTCTATGTGTGTAGAACTCAACACAATGGATAAGCAATTTGTAGGTGTATGCTCCAGTGACTAATGGAATGACTAGTTTACTATATGTAGTCGTCTTCAATGGACTCTCGACTCATCCAAAAGGCACTGGGGATATAAAATATGTACTTATAGCCAACTCTAATTTAAATTGAAACACAAATAATGAAAGCATATGTGAGGTGACTTTATAATAGCATGGGGAATGAGACAATTCCAAATATGCCACAAGTATTGAACCATGAGCAACCCAACGACTTCAAGCACAAGTTTCCAAAGCTATGGGGATGCGGAACAATGATATATTTCATGGTTTCCATATGTTATAATTTACACTTAACTCATATCCCAATGGATCCAAGGAATCACTTAACAACCAAGCAATTCGTTTAGTGAAGAAGTCGACCCAGGCATGTAATGGATATACCCAACGATTTTATTATTAAGCAATTTGACCTGCCAAACATAAGCTGACCCAAGGACGTAAAAAAGCAACCAATTTGAAGATTTGAGGTGCTTAATAGAGTTGCGTATGGCCTATGGGAAAACAATAGTTTCCCAACAAATAAAAATTTGACCATACTATGGGAAAGATTCGACCAGAAAATTGGTAAATCGACCCACAAGTAATTTATACTCATAGGAAATTAATTGATAGTCTAGGGAGAAAGGGGTGGATCATACACAACGTGTATGGTCTATGTGCGACCCATATATCCTCACGTCTGCAAACAATTAGCCATACAGTTTGTGTAACACAACTAGAAGCCTACGGGAGGAAGGAAAATCCCCAAGTAGATCCCAATGGCCTAAACACACACACATAGAGATTCCAATTTTTTAATACAAGAGATTAAATTAGCAAGTAAGGAGCAACAACTCTATTTCCTATGCCATTGATCACTTAAAAAACATAGATGGATGACTTGCATTTCCTAACTCTTGGGTTTAACCAAATTACCCATCAAGCTAGCAATTGCAAGATTGACCTTAGATTATGGTTAAATGACGAGCCAACGATGCACTCAACCAACTCCAATGCTCAAACATACTTTAAACCAGAACTAAACAAGACTTACACAACTATTAATCAACAACATGGAATTTACTCTGATATATGCATTCATACAAATAAATTTCACAATAACAAACATAAGAATCAATGAAAATGAACACACATTTTACATTAGAAACCCAAATGGGAAAACCAACTTTGAATGGGACTTAGTATCTTCATTTTGACAATCTAGGGTACAATGCTTTCATGGATTTCTATCCACTTCCTCTCTTGGTAAAAAAACTCATTGATAATGAAATTCATGAGAGAAATAGAAAGAGATGGGGTAACAGATAGGCGAACAACCATGACCCTTTATTTCCCATTCCTCAACCTACTTTCCTATTCATTTTTCTATTTATTCTAATTTTCTATCCCCACTCTCTCACTCATTTATATTTACATTGTCTTTTACATGGTGAAACTGACCTTCATAAATTGTTAAATTATTTCTCATAGGTTGAGTCTTAATTTCCTTTTGGGTTTTACACATATACATTGTAACCTTTTTATCATATTAATATATAATATCTTAGCTTTAAGAAAAAAACATTGATGAATGAATGACTTGTAAATTATATTAAAAATAAATTAAAAAGAACAAATTAACATTCATGAATGACTTGTAGCCTATATTTTTTTTTCTAGTAGGATTTTTTTATTAATTTGGAAATGAAGTTGGGAATGTATAAATACAATATTAAAATGCTTAAAAGAAATAAGGATTGATAAATCTTTTGTATTTGAATATTTTTTAATTAGTTTTTTATGAATGAAATTGAGAGTTTTTCCAAAGTGAACTCATAAACAACAAGTGCGGCAAGGTGCGATATACTGCCTCCAAAGATAATAAAATAAATTTTATTCAAATCTATGTAAATTTATCGAGTTTTATTTGCCTTTGAGGTTTCCCATTCCCCTCAGAGGGTGTGCGAATGCTTTAGCTCGTTCCTATAATTAAAATATGTCATTTCAAAAAAACCTATATTTATTTTGGAGCCCAGCGTTTCTATCATATGTCTCCATAAGCAACTAGTTTTTTGAATAGCAGTTTTTAGTATATAGTGGAGGTTTTGCGTTCGTAGAGATTATCCTAACAAGTTTAACCGTATGCCAAATCACATCTGCGAAAAAAACAAATGGGAGTCCGCCCCACCAATGTCAGTACCCGAACAAGCCTGCCACCAGATCCATTGGGTTTCTAACCCCGTAGCTATCAATTAACTTACCAAAAGAATTAAAAATGGTTTCATAACTACACATTTGGACAAATAAGAAAAGAAAATAAAAAAAAGAGTCTTATTTCATAGGTCAATGGTAACTTACCAAAAGAATTAAAAATGTTTTCATAACTACATATTTGAAAAAATAAGAAAAGAAAATAATAAAAAGAGTCTTATTTCATAGGTCAATGGATTCATTTCATGTGACTTAGTTTATATAGAATTGATGGGTAAAGTGTCTCCATTCAATATGTTTTGAGAATTGTGAAAAATAGCTAATTCAATATGAACATATGTATGGTTTTTATTTTATATTTGTTATAAAATTATTTTATCAATAAAGTTGTACCTTATAAGAAAGTGACACTCATATATAGTCATGTCAAAATTAATTTCAAACCTCGAATGAAGTGAAGGTTGCAATAACACTATCAATTTATTGACCAATCAGAGGTCATAAAAATACTAATTTTGTTATATTGAAAAATATTTTTTTTTATTTGTTATGTTCAATATTAAAATTTACACATTTTTTAAATCAACATAAAACTAGTATGAAAGTCAATACTAACTCATTGTTATATACTACCTCCGTGCCTCTTACAGTGTAATAATATGATTTTGACTTTATAAATTGCTATGATAAAGGTGTTGTCAAAATGATTAAAGAATTCGTATAACTCCGTTTAGTTGTGAAGGCACCATTATTTTTGCAATGAAATGCTGGTTAGAGAGTGATTAATTTATTTGGGTACGTGTGAGTTTACACATCTTGGACTAAGACGTCTGTATTTCATTGTGTAAGTATTTAAGTCATGGAAATTTTTGTCATGTGAGAAATTGTTTCCATGTGTCAATTAAACAATTGGATAGGGATGCCACCTATTAATGCGCCCTCTTTGGGTTACATTGTAGCGTATTGTCATTGTAAGTCAGTTACTTCTTGTAGGAGAGAATCGTTGGGAGCCTTCCAACATAAAGTCCATTGATAGTTGAACCAAAAGGTCATTGGGAGCTTTCCAACCTAACATTGTTTCACTTTTAAAAAAAATATTAGATAGAAAGTCAATTAAATAAAATTTTATATAAATATAATAATAATAATAATAATAATAATAATTTAAGGTTATGGTTATGGGGAGTTTTTCAATCTAAGGTTGTTTCATTTTTATTTTTTAAATTATATAAAAAGTCAATTAAATAAAATCGTATATAATAATAATAATAATTTAATTTTAAGGTTATGGTTAGGTTAAACATCAAATCAGTGTATGAGACCTTCTTGTTTATGTGACAAGGGAATTCCTTCATACAACGATTTCACTATGATTATATTGTCATGACTATTTGCAAGAAGGAAACCGGGTCATAAAAAATCTTGATGGGGAACATCAACAATCTTTATTGAAAACTCATTATAAATTCACACCTTCGCTTTGCCGAAAATTCTTCATCGATGTGAATGGAATCCTCACATTCTTATTCTCCATCAATATCATTCAATTAAGACCTCAAAAGATTTTTCTCAAACTCCCCTTCTTCTAAAAGCTTTGTCCCCGAGGCCTTGATGATGGGATAAGCATTGTGGAGGACATACAAATTGCCATCATGTTCACTCATTGCTAGAAAACAATAGTTGTATGGATGCGCCTTTTGAGAGGTCAAAAGGATGGATATAGGCAAGAAACTTGGTTATATGGATAAGGAAGATTGATAAAGGAAAGCCTTCAGTCCCAATCTTTATCAATTAGCTAAACTAGATACACCTTCATGCCCTATAGAAGTAATCTATTTTTAAAGTCAAGAAAGTGGTAAAACACTCAAACAAATTGGTAGGAAGAAAAGGATACTAGAATGAGGAATGAAAGTTTAGGTTCTCTTATCTAACCTTTCTGTCATAAGATAGTTACCAACTTGACGAAAATGCTCCAAAGTTCTTGTGTTTTTAGACGTCACATTTAGTGCCTATTTTTTATCTCCATTTCAAAAAATGGTGCTACTGGTAGAACCCTTTTCTTTTTAAAGTTATGATTACAAAATTTTGCAACCATCATTTGTAAAGTTGCAAACAAAAACCTTAAAATCAATCCCTGAAAACAAAAAATAGTGCTCCCGACATCACCTCTTTTTCTGGCATTAAAATTACATCTTGGTTGAAATCGTGGTCTCAACAACCAGTACCATTCCAAACAAAAACCTTAAAATCAACCCCTGAAACAAAAAGTGGTGCTAGCAGTAGCACCTCCTTTTCTTTGGAGTTAACATTACAACTTGTTTGAGACCATAGTCTTGACTTGACAACTTGTATGTTGCAAATTGAAACCACAAAATGAATCTTTAAATCAAAATGTGGTGCTACAAGTAGCACATTTGTTTTTTGTTTTGGGGCTTAAAATTACAACGTTTTTGAAACCATGTCTTAAAAACCGACATTATTAACCATGTCTTAAAAACTGACATTGTTGTAAACAAAATCATAAAAAAGAATAAAAACTAATTATAATAATAAAGAAAAAAAATAAATTTATAGAGAAAAACATGTTTTCTTTTAAAATAAAAACGAACATTTTAAATAAAAAAACATATGAACATTTTATATAAAAAAG
This sequence comes from Picea engelmannii, assembly GCA_009831015.1. NCBI lineage: Eukaryota > Viridiplantae > Streptophyta > Pinopsida > Pinales > Pinaceae > Picea > Picea engelmannii. The sequence goes on from ML791141.1 coordinate 38,734, forward strand.
CATAGTAATATTATTTTAAAATGAAAAAATCTCAAATTAAAAAAGATGAAAAAAAATTAAAACTATATAGATGATATCGAGGTAGCAATATATCCCTCTCCTCTCATTTTCTATAACAAATTTCTAATGTGATCAGAAAACTTATTAGTCCCTGCCCTGGGTAAGGAGGGACTCTTGCATTCGATATGGCGTTGACTATTGATTAATTTACGTTTGACTTAAAATATTTTTTGACTGTCCAAACTTGTACATAGGAACGGAAAAATGTTAGATTTTTATAATATTTAAATTGAGTTTCTCAAACATCCTATTAGATAGACAAATTGATGTCTTATTGCCAAGCCATCTTATATAACCTAAGTTTTCATCTATTTAAATCAAAATCTTATGCCGAGCCATCTTAAGTTTATCTCATACGATGCATTATGTGTATTATGTGCAATGTTTGATAATACCATAACTTTGTTTAAAGCTTATGAGGATGACAACTACTTTATTGAAGACTCGATCTGTATCTTTCAAAGCTCTGTCAAAGGTTAGCAAATAAATATTTCAAAGATATTTTATTATATTTTGTTTGCAATGTAGGTTAATAAATAAATATTCCAAGTCAGTGAATAAATATTTCAAAGATATTTTATTATATTTTGTTTGCAATGTTTATTGCATAGAGATTGAAACATCCATCTATTCACCACCCCACCCTGTCTGTCTAATCATCGCCATCCATATCAATTCAGACCCTATTTGTTACACTATCTAGAGCTATACAACCATCGCCTTGCAAGCATAGTGACAAGGTTTGCCAGCTAACAGTTTCACTGATTTCATTGGTGTTCCAGGAAATGGATTATTCTAAGAAATGGGAAGTGGGAAGTGAAAGTAAATAGGAATACCCAATATTTTTGTAGCAAGGAAGTCTTTCAATGGGGACTCAACCAAATAAGCATGCATTTAAACCACCAACAACAATGATGCAATCATAGAATAATAGGTTGATTGCAAATAAGTAATGCAACCAAAATCGCCCAGTACAGAATTAGCTAAGAAGTACAGGCATCCCTACCTTCATGCTTCTACCTTCTGATTTAATTTGGCGTCCCTACTTCACCGGGTGTACAACTGATGGGACCTGGTCAAGGAATTGGAAGAATGAGGTAGTATCTTTCATGGTACATGATGTAAGCTTCTATGTAGAATTATCCATATTTCTATTGATCATCAAATATATTAGATTTCTTTATGTTGTGTTTCTATGCTTGATTTGCAGGAAGAATATTCAAGTTGGGAAATCTCCAGAGCATATCCTTCCCTCTCTCTATCAATGTTGCTTCTATCGAGAAACATTACTTATAGTTGATACAAAGGTGCTTACCTTTTCCTCTTCTTGCTATTGCTTTGAAACTTTATTGAACTGCATACAACATACAAGGTAATGGGAAACAAAACAATATACATTCCTCGGTTGATTGTTGTAAATGATATTTTATTTTCTAACGCAGGAGAAAATAAAATAAAATTATGAAATGAATTTATATTGATGTAGGTAAATGAATCTCAAGAGTACGAACTGCACAGGTAGCAAAATAACCAGTGCCTTGAACAAGATTTTAAGCAATTGCTCGTTTTATGTCTTCGATCTTAAAAATTCTTCAATGTTTTCTTTCAAGTTGTGTAAAAACTCAAGCCACACAGTAATGGTGGTGCCTCAATGGGCATTGATCCAATTGTGCGGGTGCGAGTTCAAAGGAATGTTTGGATAGTTCCCAAATAATTATAGAGAATCACCTTATCTTTAATTAGAGTAGTCAAGTAGGCTCGAGCTGGTTGGAGGGATGATAAGTTGTACCTCAACCAGAGCCACCGACATAAGAGAAAGCAAGAGCAACGAAGAAAGCATATTGAGACAAAGACCCAGTTTGAAGCCAAAGAAGGTAACAAGAGAAAATACGCAATAGATCGAATCGTATCACAGTCGGTTAGCAAGACCTCCTTTGACTAAGAAGACGGTATCCCATTCGTGAGGTTTTCCCGACTGGAAATATTCAAGTATTTTTCGTCGGTCAATATCAATATTTGTAATCAAATAATTGTAAGCATGTGTTGTTTGATACTCATTGGTAAAGGAAGAAGTCATACCAGACAAGTTCAATTAGCAATGGTTGTGAGGCACCGAGTTTGAATCAGCCTGAAAGAAATTACCAATGCCTTCCTTCCGGTAGCCTGAGTGAAATCTTCTTGTTCAATCAGTGAGTGGGAAGCCTGAATGAAATGCCAACCTTATTCGGGTTATGATCTATCCATGCCACATATGAACTCTAAGTTGCCTATGGTAAGACGAGCTCAGTATAAGTAAGTATCATCTTCTTTATACGGATATATCCACCCGCTAACTCAACTGGAAAAGAAAGCTACCCACGAGCAATAAATAATTGGGTGGGACAGTCTACTGAGACTTAGACTAGAAATAGCTCATACTAGCTCATCAGATAAGAGAATAAGTAACTCCTACTAGTGACTATTCGCGTGATCAGGCCCGATGTGATTGAAATACCTACCCGTCCGATAATAGAATAGAATATGCTCTGGGAGAGATCGACCTTTCAATGTGTCAGTCAAAAACTCTCATCTCAAGCATGGGCCATTACCCCCACCGGAAGATGAGGCCTATGAGGACTTGTCATTCCGGTGAGCTTGATCAACCGATAGCAAGGTACTATTAGTAGCCGAGTATTGTTATTAGTTGGGTTTATAATGCTTTTTTCTTGTGTCTGGCCTATCCTTGGTGAGAAAACATATTTGATTGCCCTGATCCTTGGATTGGGTTTAGTAGAATAATATCAATCGCATTCATAATCTCCTCTTTTCTCACTTTTGTTGTTTAGGAAGGGCTTCTATTTAATTGATTTCTAGCAAGAAAAGAAGAAAATAATTATGTGGGAGCTTGGGTGCTGGGATCAATTGACGGTTTGAGCATCATAGAAGCTATAACTATGGAATGAGATCTTATGTTGTCTCCCTTGCGACATATCTATTGATGGTTCTAAAATGGGCTATGGTAAGGGAGAGAGAGCACTCGACGAGAGATAGGACTTCTTTCATGTTGATCCGGGTTCAAATAAAAAAGTAATAGGGGCTTATCCAAATATGGGTGTGCATCACTCTTAGAAATCCTCCCTCATTTTGACCTCTCTTCGGGATCTCTGGACCTAATGGAAAGCAATGTGTCTGTGTTGTTTTTATAAGTATAGGGAATGTTGGAACTCGAACTTGGGTTTTCCATTGTTTAAGGCTTTCTATAAGAGGTGAGATTATTGTAACGGTAGCTGCAGCAGCAAGAAAAAATGGCAAGGACTGGAAAGAAATGTGGTGAGATATTTAAGGTATAGTATGATTACACTATGCTTATACTATCAGGTTCGTTTCATCTAGTGGTGAGATATTTAAGGTATAGTACAGGTGCCTTCCCTTATTCTCTGAATCAAAGCTTACTATTGTGTAACTGAAAATCCGAAAGGCAACCATCAAGATGTCTAGGATTGTATTAAACAATGTAAAAAAAAAATCAAATAAATATTATTACAATACATCCATACTATTCAAATTAATTTTAGCAAACTCCATACCACTGAAGTTTGATCCGTTGAAGTTTGATCCGTCTGAGGGATCTATGCCAGTTTACAGTAGAGATCTTGAACCTCCAACAGTTAGTTTTTTTTTCCAGGCTTTTATCTCTTAACATAAGTGAACCTTCTCGGAAGAATTTACTTTAAGGTGATAATGAAATATCCGAGCATGCGACTTTCTATTCTAAGTGCCATGTGAGTTGTTAGCAAAAAAAAGAGTTGGTGGTACAGTTCTAGTAGGATTCACTTTGATAAGCCAAATGAAAGAAACTCGAAACTGCTGGTAAGGGCATGACCCATCTGGTTCATCTATTCCCTTTGCCACTGGTATGGCTAATGTTGGGGCTTCCAGTCGTAGCCATATTGGAGAGGCAATCTCTCCCTAACCACCGCTTTGTTTCCTACATTTCCTATTAGTAAAAATAACTAACTCCCAAACTTCCCAAGGTGGGTTCACAATGTCCGACCCTTCCTTATTTGTTGGCTGGAAGAACTGTCACCTGCTTTGCTTGTATTTATTAGTTAAAATTGGCCAAGCTACAGAAAACACAAGATTGAATTTGACTAAGGGCTCCCACCCAGAGAAAAACCAACAACCTAGATCAACCAACTACCCAGAAAACACCCACCCGACTAGCAAGCTTATCAAAGGCCTTCCATATGCTATGCATGCAATGAGACATATGAAAAATGTATTTGTGTGAAAACTTAAAAAATGTTAACGTAATTATATATACTATGTGGCCCTGTTCAACTCTCCCAGCTGGTGGCTCATGGGATTGGAGGGAGGTAATAATAGACGAGTTCATTGGCATGCAATTATTACATTTAAGTTTTAAGTTGATAGTATATGTGAAGCAGTCTTGACTGTCTGAAACAATCTTTATATAGTGCGAGCGAAGAGACGTTGCGTGTCAAACTGTTACATAGTTTGTAGCGTGTTTAGATTTCATTATTATGTAAAATACTGATAATTTTTTGAGACATGTTTATTCTCAAGAAAATACCGATAATTTTTGGAGACATGTTTATTCTCAAGAATTTTTTGAAGCCTAATTGCATATGAGTGCATTGGAGTCTGCGGAAGTGCTTCTAGACCATCATCGTAGTCTTGCTTATGTGTTGATCAGATCTAATATGTATTATTCAACAAACAATATTTAATAGTTGTTTGGAAGGATTTGTTAAAAAAAACCCAATTTTTTTTATTTTAGATGGATTCTGACCATGCTTAGAAATTGACAATGTTATTAAACAACATTGGATCCAAATCCTACTAGTTTACCTATAGTTGAACCACAACCCCAGTTTGTTATTAAAGGTTTAAGTAATCGTTTACCTAAAGGACATAGCTACTCCACATTTGGTATAAATACACGTTCTTCAACTCTAACTATTTAATATCAAATGTTAACCATTGTGACCGACAGGGACATAGCTACTCCAGTAGCACTTGTTTACATGTTGCACATATTATTCCAACCGATGCATGTTGAAGTTGTGAGATTTAATGTGACTAGGTGGAAAAAATATAGGTGTTTATGTTTGAGCCACCGCCAACTTCGATATATTTGTCTTTAGGAAATTCCTAATATACAAGTGAAGACATAAAGTGGCATCAATCTAAATATCTACCAAACCCATCATAAATGTGGTTGCAACTTCCACCAAGAATATAAACCCTTGAATTACTAGAAAAGTTTGGTTAAAGGAAATTTGGAGGATGATGGTTGCAACTTCCACCAAGAATATAAACTCTTGAATTACTAGAAAAGCTTGGTTAAAGGAAATTTGGAGGATGATGGTGAGATAAAATGCATGGAGATACATTGGAACTCTCGGTCTACAAACATAGTGAGTTTATAGTAAGATGTTTGCCGACTTGAACTAAAAAAATTAACCATGTCTTCATATTGAAAGATATGTTTTCCATAATTTGTTGTTGTTGTTGTTGTTAAATTATGCTAGCATTGTTAACAATATCAATATTCTAGAATTTAGTGAATTTAGTGGTTTGAAGTCATGGCTTGTTCTTATAGTTTGTAACTATATGATTATTTTTTAACCTTTCGAAATAGCTATTAATCAAAGGGTGGAAGTTCTATCTCTATTTTTGTTTTTGTTTTTCTAATATTTTCAAGTATGATAATATTTATTAAAACATTGATGGGTAACCCTAGTGGTGGCATGGTGGCTCCTTATCTTGCTATGTAGCTATGATCATGTGGTGAGATAGGTCTATATGTGGATATCATTTAGGTTTTGTATTGCCAGGTGGATGGAATGAGGTGGGAATTAAAGACATGGATAATTATTTTTCGCTTGTTGATTACTTGGAGGACACATTGTCTCAAGAGTCAATTTTCATTATCCCCACAATCAACTTGCACGAGGCTTCATACGTAGGCATTGAATCTTCTTCTATCCCAATTAGGGATGAAGGTGTAGGGATCACTGAGATCCACAACTCGTTGCATGGACTGAGACAAGTGGATGAGGGCTTGCAAATCTAGGGGTATGAACCTCAATAGTACACTAACACTACTTGAGGGCCATCGATAGATCTTTATTTCCGCACGACTACAATCCATGGTAATTCGACTTGTGATCTTCCCGTAGTTTCCACCACTAGACAAGTTGTTTCTCTCTATGAGAGGAATTTGGATTGAAAGGATTATGGTAGCAGTTTTATCAACGATAAGATTGATTTTACAGAACTCTAAGGTGGTGATCCTCCAGCCTTGTGTGTGGCTCTTGCTCATAAAAATGTAAGGTGGTGAAAAGTAGAGGAGGAGGGGTGGCTTTAGTGGTTGGAGATGATCTTAAGATAAGTCAGACTGGTGACCTGGAAGGTCATGTGATCGTTGGAAATTTTGGAGGGAGACACATGGTGATCCACACTATGGAATCATGGATTGAGAAGAATTGGTCTCCACATTTGGGTTATACTTTGATTTTCCATATGGTATCTCAGGGTTGGATTGGGATCGTTTTTAATTCTAAAGATGTTGTTAAGATACGCTTGTCCAGTAGAAGGTATTCGAATCACTAGATTTTCTGTTCCAAACCATGACATCCATTGTTCGATCCACGTGAAGAATCTTTGACAAGCTTTCCCACCTAGATAAAATTGTCGAACCTTCCCCTGGAGTATTAGATTGAATCAGGTTTAAAGGAAATTGGTGACACTCTAGGAGGTTTTATAGCTTCATATGACAACTATAAGCATAGCAAATCAAGAATTTTCGCTCACATCTTAGTAGATTTGGACCCTTGGTAAGAGTTATTTGAATCTTTGGAATTGGTGGTAGGAGACAAGAGGTACACTCAACTTCTAGACTATCTCAATGTTCCCAATGTCATAAGGTTGGTCATATACTTTCAAACCGTGATAATTTTTTTTATCAAAATCTATCATGGGAAAAAATTCTTAGACCCGGGGAAATGCCAGAGCTTGCCACGAATATTGAGGAGAATAAGCATCCCCCTCAGTCATCACTCAGTGCAAACCATGAAGGGGTCAATTGTGAAGTAGTGGATGGTGAAAATATCATTTTGGGAAATCAATAGAATCTTATGATTGGTGAGATAGCATGTCAATTGCAAGATGTAAGTACAATTTCTACATTAGATCGGGATCCTTGGGAGGGATTTAGAGTAGATTTGGAACTCTTGACCTCTCAATGGAGTAAACTCGAAGTGGCCTGGTCCATAAGTGCAAGCACACTTCCAGAACTAAGTAAGATAACTGAAAACACATCCCCTCATCCTGCATCTGTTATGAACAAGAAAGAAGTAATTTCGTTTAGGGTTGGGGATGGGTTGGTATATTGTACCATTATAGGGAAATATTCTGCTCCCGGCTCCTCTGAGCATTGTGAATCTACTCATTTCCACATTGAGTTGGCATCTAACGAGCCCCTCTTATCCTCTTAGAACGAGGAGATACTTGGACTCTCCTCGACGGGGTCACACTCATCCTCTTTGGGTCGGGAACCCTATCTTCTTCGATCTAGGGTTACAAATCATGAATTGTCCTTCACGGGATGCTTGGGATGTGATGATTCATTGGTATCAGATCGCTCAAAGGAGAGTTGAAAGTCATCCCTTAAGCATGCATAGGAGAGGGAAAGTCGTGAAGTTTCACAGAGGCGACAACGTCTTATTTCTGGGGTCCTTAGAGTGGGACAAGCCCTGAAAAGGTTTCCCCATGAAACGTTGTCGATCAACATCAAGGGCCTAGTGGGGAGAGCTAAGAAGATCTCCCTAAAGAGGATCATTATGACTGAAAGGTCAAACGTTGTATTTATACAAGAGACAATGGGTGTGTGTGAGGATATTGTTTCACCGATTGTTCATTGATGATATATTAATCTTTTGTCTGTGTGAAGCCTTGAAAGGGCGTAAGTTGAAGGAAATTCTAGACTGGTTCTATGATGCGACGAGAATGCTAATAAATGATGAAAATCCTTCCATCTTCTTTCTAGATTTTGTAGACGAGGAACGTGTTCATATTCAACCTATTTTTTAGTTCTTTGCTCATGATATTGGGGAGGGTGTCAAAAGGCTCAAGATTTTTCCTAAAACCCAATAATTATGGAAAGGCATATTGGAGGTAGTTGTTAGCATGTATTAAGAATATGATCAGTTGTTGGTTCAATAGATGGATATCACATGGCGGTGGAATCACCCTGGTTAAATTGGTGTTGGAAGCTATACCTGTTTACTGACATCTTCTAGCATATATTCCAAATGGGGTCCTCACTAGTATAAAAAATATATGTTTTAATTACCCGTGGAAGGATAGTGCATAATTCCTTGGATCACATTTGGTTGCACAGAAGAAACTATCTAAGCCAAAATCTCTGGGAGGGTGGGGTTTAAAGGATCTTTACTCTTTTGGCAAGGATCTTGTGGCAAAGTCTCTATGAGTTTTCATTACTCGGGACAACCTGTGGAGGCGTATACTTATAGATAAATATTTGTACCCGGATTCAATCATTGATTGACTTTATCGTAGACAAAAGCCTATGCAAAATGTCTCCAACCAGTGGTGATCATTAACATTGGCCACTATGATGTGTGATGAGGCTTAGGAGCTGAAGTGGTGGTTTTCAAAGCTATGGAAAACAAAAGGCCTGCCAAAGAGTATATTATTTTTCTAGCTCATCCTTCAAGGAAAGGTCCTCACTTGGGACCGTTTACAAATAAGAGGGAAGTAGGGACTCAAGATTTGCTACTTATGCAAAAAATCGGACAAAAGAAACACTCATTTGTTCTTACGATGCCCCTTCATGATACAAGTTTGGCAGGGAATTGGGTAGTGTTTGGGTATGTTTCTTCTATGGCGGAAAAAATCTCTCTCTGATTGTGTTCACAATTTTTACCTGAATCCTTCTATGAAACTTTGTGCCAACTTTGTGCCCATTGCCTATTTTGGTGGCTTAGGGTATATGGCTAGCATGAAATTCAAGGATTTTCAAAGGTAAGGCACATCCCTCTTTCAAAATATCACAACGAGGGTTGTCTATCCTATCAAAATTCAATTCTATGCTGAAAGGAATAAAAAATAAAGCAGTAAAAGATGTGACAATTGACAAATCCATGGCATGAGGTTTCTATGGCATGATAGTTTTTTTCTATTTTAAACTAAAATATAAAAGTCACCGTCCACAGGCGTGGTGGTGGTCTGGTGGTCATTTATGAGAGAGCACGTGATAATGACATCGTGAGTGGAGCCCGGAGGAAAAAAAATGTGGTGACCTCGTACTAATTTTAAATTAAAAATAGTTGAGTGACTATTTTAATGTGATGCGCGTGAATCATGAAGGAAGAGGGCCATTCCATGTTGGCAAGTTGCGAGGCATAGCAATCATTATCCAACTCACCTCAACAACATAAATGTGAAGGTGGGAGTGAAAGTCCTTTTGGCTTCATTTGCGCCACCATTTTTATCCACATCCACTCACAGCCCCCCCATGTGGGTTAGGGTGCCCACCACTTTTGTCATGAGTATTTTTATTAGATTGTTTTTGGGTCCATATAACTTTTTCCTTGTATTGGAGGAGGAGGTTGTTGCCTACCTAGCCTCCAATAGTGGATAAGGCTGCTTATTGTTCTATGTGTGGGATCCATGTTCATTGGACTCTAAACTTCAATTGTTGGGGTGGCAATCCTATGTTTAAAAACACCTCAATAGTGATTTTTTTATATAAAGTGCTCTTTATTCTAAATTGGATTATTTCCTTCATTATTCATATTTGTACTCTCTTAATTATGTGCATTCTCTTCTAATTATGTTTATATGTGCATGTAATCTAAAAATAACGGGGAAAAAAAATAAATACAAATTTCAAAGTCTATTATTATTAATCATAATTTTCAAATTTTATCATTATAAATCATAATTTAATTTTATTATGGTGGATAAATAAATCAAATGTTATTTGGATTTTATATTAGAGTATTTCATATGCAAAAGGATTTTGGAGTAAACAAAATCTCAAAAGTAACATGGATATAATGTCTATTTAATGTAGGTCGATGGATTTGAAAGAAAAATACAAGAAAATTGAGGCAAAGGAAAAACGAAGAGGAGCAACTGCAAGCTAGGGTTTTCGCAGTCACGACCATAGCAGAGGATAGCATGAGCACCAAAAGGGGGGGGGGGGTAAGGGTACCCCCTC
>ML791141.1:49051-73559 GCA_009831015.1 Picea engelmannii
GTAGTGGTAGACAGAGGGAAAGGGCCAAGAGGCGTATTTTTCAAGGCACCAATGACAGGCACCTCGGGTTCAGACCCAGAAAAAGGTCAGGAAAGGAACCGGGGCAAAAGCGAGTGCATGGAAGAAGAAGCCAGAGAAACTCAGAGTGAGACGCAAGACACAATGAATACCAACCAGGCAAAAGGGCGCAACCCGTGCAAACCCAAAACAATAATGATACCCAAGGTGATACTGGAGGATCCGCAAATGCAACTCTACAGGGATCAGATGAAGGCGCATGCGCTAATCTGCAAGTTCACGGGCTTGTGGCCCACTAAAAGAACCTTGTGCAACTGGATCAAATATCACTGGAAGCCAAATGGGGAAGTGGAGCTCCATCTGGGCTCGAAAGGCTTCTTCACAATAGCTTTCATAAACCTGGAGGACATGGATAGAGTCTTTGAGGGAGGTCCATACTTCCATGCATCAGCAGGACTGTACATGCAACCATGGAAGGAAAATTTCTCCCCAAAAAAAGAGACTTTCAAAAAGGTGCCGGTATGGCTAAGATTCTATTCCCTACCTTTAGACTACTGGTTACCCTCTACTTTCGAAGCAATAGGAAACAAACTAGGGAAATACATAAAGATTGTAGAAGCCACCCTAAAAGGGAGATATACATCTTGCGCAAGAATATGTATAGAGATGGATGTGTCTGGAGCACTCCTAGAAGCCATAAGCCTCAAATTCAAGGATGAGGAATGGACCCAAAGCATTGATTATGAACATATCCCTTTCAAATGCAGAAGATGCCATGAACATGGTCACCTAATCAGGGAATGCCCTCTTAATAAAAAACAGGAAGCGAAAAACCCCAAACCACAACAGGATGAGGATGGTTTTATAAAACCAAGCCCTAGAAGCAGAGCAAACAAAAAGCAGAGTAAAGCCCTAGCAGGAAACAACCCAGAGGCCCAGAATAAAACAGAAGGACTAGATATAACCAATAAAGGGGAAGAAGATGATAAGGATATGACAAAATCTCAGGAAGTCATAAAACAAACAACAAACGAGCCCACCGATCGACCAAGTAACTAGAAGGAACAGGGAAGTTGCACAACCCCAATGGATGGAGGAATCAGAGACGACAACACCCCCATGCAAGAGGCAGAGGGAGATGTAGAAATGACCCCAAGCGAAGTAGGCACAGAAGATCTTGAACTCATAGACCTTGTGGAAAGGGAAGGGATAGATCTCACGAACATATTGGAGCAATGGAAAATACAGGGAGTGGACAGTGTACCAACAGAGCAAATTGACCGCATCCAATACATGTTCCTCCTAAGGGAGGAATCCAAAGCTAGAGGCCTAAATCGTACACACGGGGAGATTGGACACCTAGGAGTCAAAGCCAGTGAGGGACAACCACAACTCTCACCCAAGCAGACGCAGAGGAAAAAAGGCAGGAAATCAAACAGCGTAGCCCTACAAGAGCTTGGAGCTTTACTGATAAACTCGGGTAATATCAAGAAACTCTTCCCCAATTCCCCCCCACATGTTTAAATGAAGGTTATAACTTGGAATATAAGAGGCCTAAACAACCCAAGAAAGCAAAGAATCCTTAGAAATATACTAAAACAGGAACAACCGGATCTCTGTTTTATTCAAGAGACAAAATGCAACACAGACAGAATGGAAGCAATCAGTCAACAACGGTGGCACAAGTACAAGATGGTGGATATCAGAGGCCACCAAATGGTAGGAGGCATCCTCACCCTATGGAACCCACAAGTACTAAGTCTAATAGCAGGTGAAGCGACCAGGCATACCCTTACGGTCGGCATGCAAATCATTGGGAACACAGAAGTGATTCTATGCACTAATGTGTATGGGCCCCAGGTGTTAGAGGAAAGGAGAGGAATGATAAGAGACCTAGAAGAGCTTAAAAACTGATCCAACAACCTCCAATGGATCCTAGCAGGGGACTTCAACATCATCACATCACTTGCGAAGAAAAAAGAAGGTACAAGAAGATTGGACAGAGATGCGGAAGAATTCTCAAAGTTCATAGACACAACAGAGATGGTAGATCTGAAAACTAATAATGTCCAGTTCACTTGGAACAATAAACGGATGAACCAACATCAGGTAGCAACAAGACTCGACAGATTCCTAGTGTCAGAGTCAATCATTATGCAGGGGCTAACCTTAGATTGCAACATCCTTCCCTGGGGGGGATCTGACCACTGGCCAGTGCAACTGGAAGCAAGCTTCCAGACCAAACCAAAGAACAGACCCTTCAGATTTGAGAAATTCTATATTGAACACCCGACATTTAAGGAAAGAATCAAACAGTGGTGGCGGGAGGAGAAACCAGAGCAAGGGACAAGGACGTTCAAACTCTATAAGAAACTAAAACACATCAAATATAGGCTCAAGGAGTGGAACAAGGAAACTTTTGGGAATATAAACCAAGAGAAAAACAACATTGAAGAAAAAATGAAAAAAACTCCAGGAAACCTGCATTTCAGAGGGATACACGAAGGAACGGAAAAATGAAGAGATCCAGATGACCCAGGAATGAGAAGTGCGATGCCATCAAGAATAAACTCTTTGGCGACAAAAGTCCCATATCAGATGGCTAAAGGAAGGAGAAAGGAACACCAAGTTTTTTCATAGAACAACCATGGCTAGAAGAGCCCATAACAAAATCCTAAAGATTAGGGACCAGGATGGAATAGAGAGAGAGTCACATAAGGACATCGAAACAACTCTGGTAAACCACTTACACAGGATAGCCCAGGAACCCAACCAAGACAGAACGGAGGCCATACAAAGGATAGTACGACATATCCCTCGCTTGGTCATTGAAGAGAAAAATAGCAACCTGAACAAGCCCATTGTAGAGGAGGAAACTGACCCAACACTCTAGGAAATGCCCAATGGAAAAGCCCCTGGTCCAGTTGGTTTCACAGTGGAGTTCTTCAAAGCCTGCTGGGACGTTGTCAAACACGACGTATATAGGGTAGTGGAAGACTCTAGAAGATCAGCCTCCATTCTAAAAGTGCTAAATGCTACAATGATTTTACTTATTCCCAAAGAAAATGAAGCCAAAACCCCTAATCGTTACAGACCTATAGTGTTGTGCAATGTGGTTTATAAGATAATCTCCAAGGTTAAGAAAATAGATTGAAACCACTCCTACCCACACTGGTTTCACAAGAACATGTAGGCTTTATGGAAGGAAGACAAATAATAGACAATATCATCCATGCCCACGAGCTTATCCACACTCTGAAGCTTCAGAAGAGAGGGGGAAAGATAATACAACTGGACCTAGAAAAATCTTATGAAAAAATTAGTTGGCACTATATGGTCAAGACCTTGGAAGCCTTCGGCTTCACCCAACATCGGATCAACTGGATAATCAGCCTAGTATCCACAACAAGCTACTTGCTACTAGTAAATGGAGCCCCTACCAAACCTTTCTGGCCCACGAGAGGCATCAGACAAGGAGACCCGTTGTCCCCTTTCCTATTCATTCTAATGATGGAAGGTCTCAGTCGAAGCATAAAAAGCGCAACTGCAACAGGTGAAATAAAAGGTATCAAACCCTTTGAAAATTGCCCTACTTCCACACACCAACAGTTCATGGATGACACCTTACTTCATGGCATACCCATAGTCAAGAAAGCGAAAGCCTACAAACGAATCCTAGAAGAGTTTGGGGAAGCCTTGGGGGTAGAGATCAACCAATCCAAATCTATGATCTTCTTCTTTAATGCCAACCCAGCAAGCCAAATAAATTTAGCCAACATCTTGGGCTTTGAACGCAAAGAACTCCCAACTAAGTACTTGGCCATTCCCCTAACAGACAAAGCTTACAAATTGTCAACTTGGGAAGGAATAATCAACAAGTTACAAGAATGGGTAAAAAATTGGACGTACAGATCCCTCAACCTAACTGGAAGACTTATCCTGACCAAGTCAGTTTGCAAGCAATTCCAACCTTTATGATGTCTGTTTTCCCAACCCCCAAGGGGATTCTACAAAAAATAAGAACCATACAAAAGGACTTCCTGTGGCGAGGAGCAAAAACAAGGAAAAAATGGGCATTGGTGGCTTCGGAGAAGGTTTGCAAACCAAAAAGCAAAGGAGGCATGGGGTTACACGACCCGCAAGTGACCAATGACGCCTACGGGGTGAAACTCTGGTGGCGATGGGTCAAAGAAACTACTACGCCATGGGTCAACCTGTGGAAGGAAAAGTATGCCCTAGACATATGCGACCACGACATAATTTGCTTCATAGACACCAAGGAAAGTTCCACCATCTGGAACTTAGCCTGGCGCAACAAGGCTTGGATCCAGACACAGAGATTTTGGGAAATAAGAAATGGAAGAACAATCAGATTTAGGGAGGACGCCTAGCAATAGGAACCTAGAATGGAGAAACCAGACTGGGAAGAACTCCAATAGGAGATGATTGCGCAAGGTAAAACCAGAGTCTACCATTACTGGAAACAAGAAACATATCGCAACAAATGGAGAATCTAAAACACTCTCACCCCACAGAATAGAGACCAAAATGCAACAACAGTAAAAGAGGTGGAGGAGTAATTGCGGAGACGAAAATTTTTAGTCACGGACGGAAATGACCAGCTGATATGGGGGCACAAAGATGACGGGGAATTCAATATCAAAGAAGTCCGATACTATATAGCGGACCAAGACCAAGAAGACCCGACGCATCAATGGGATAAGCTTTGGAACAACCCCCATTGGCCAAAAATAAAAATCTTCCAGTGGCTAATACTCCACAACCGAATTCTAACTGGAGAAAACCTAAGGAAAAGAGGATTCATAGGTCCTTCCAGATGTCATCTATGTGAAGCGAAAGAGGAAACAACAAACCATCTCCTTGACGAATGTACCTACACAGCAGAAATATGGGACTGGGTGGCAGGCATCTTCCGACAGTCCAATAGGATCAGAGGGAATTTATCTACAACTATCAACATCTAGAAAGAGAACTACATTGAAAACGAAGAGGTGAATCTCTGTTGGACCCTCATCCCGGGAATGATCATATGGGCAATATGGAAAGAAAGGAACCGACGCATATTCAAGAATCAAAGCTGGACGATAGGGAAGATCAAGAAAACAATAATCTCCATGACAATAGAAATGGTACAGAGTCGCAACTGCCAAACAACAAGAGTGCAACTCACAGACCAGGATCTCTGAATTCTAGAGGCCTTTCAACTGAAAGATGGACGCAATCCCAATCAGGTAAGTCGTCCACCGCAACTACAAGTAGGTGAGCGCAACTAGAAACCACCACCAGAGAGCTCCCTCAAGTTGAATTTCGACGGGGCATCGAAAGGTAACCCAGGACGAACAAGAATGGGAGGAGTAACCAGGGACAATAAAAGAAAAATCATCCAGCTGTACACTAGGAGTCTGGGAAACTCAACCAACAACGCCGCGGAATTTGGCGCCCTATAGATCGGCCTCGAGATTCTACACCGGGAAGGGATGACCAACGCCACAGTGGAAGGATATTCTACGCTGGTCATCAATATAGTAAGGAGAATCCAAAAAAACACCAGAGTGGGAAAAATTCAGAGGCACTGGCGCTTGGCTCATTCCCTGCAAAAAATTCAGGAGCACTTGCAGACGGGGATCACTGTGGAGTTGCATTGGGTTCGAAGGTCAGAAAATGGACTAACAGATAGAATCACTAATGAAGGGGTCGACAAGGAAGGACCAGAACTGGATTCCATACGGAGTAACATCCCGAATGGTCAGTTCCGAACATATTGCATCCAACTAGCGGCAAAGGACTACGACGACAACCGAAGTATAGACAACAACATTGAGGCTGGAGGTGAAAAAATAAATGAAGGGCACGTAGGATCTAGGCAGAATCCGATCGACCACCACTTAAACACGAGTTACTATGTAGAACCCAGTCACACAACAAGAGGAGGTATGACACCATGGTCCTGTCAATAGAAAGAAGTACAGGGGTTGTCTGTGGGAGAGTAGAAATAATAATCAACATGCGAAAAAGGACGAAGAACAAAAGGGTAGCCTGTGGTTAGGTATGGGTACACCTCACCCACACACAGATACGGGGAGGGGAAATGATTGGTGTATAGTGTGCAAGGCAAAGGATTGGCATAGGGATAACGACAGGGTTCCCAAGAGAAAACACTCCGAAACAGTGAAAAATGACCAGAAGGTACACCTTTACGAGAGACCCATGATTACCAGGATAAGCCCGCAGCCGGGGAAATCCCATAAAAGAAGAAACACAAGGGATAGCCACAGACCGAAGAGAAGCAATCATAGAGGCCATCCTACATACCATGAAGGGGCGAATAGGAACAGAGGAAGAATTCAAGACAAGAACCAGCAAAAACAAGCCGAGATGGTAAGAATGAAGAATACCCATAGTAAGAGAGGCCACCAGGGGGAGGAAATCCCAACAAACGCCCAGAAGATCACAAGGATGGAGCAGGCGGCCAGAGAAGCCAAGGGTACCTTTCTCACACAGATCGATCCAAAGGGAAAAGAGGTCATCAACAGGTGGGAGAGAGAAGTCAACACCACGCACCAGGGCAAAGCCTGGGCATAACTAATCCAAGAAGCAGACGGGATAAGAGACCCAGGGGCCACACATCCCAGAACAACCCTCTACCACAAAATGATGGAGGAAGCATGGCACACAAAAATGTTGATAAGCAAGTTGAGCACTGACAAGAAAGAGACCAGCAGGGAAGCTATCAGGGACCACAAGAAGGTGATCACAAAAATTCTGAGCCGCCTCAACAACCTGGAGGCTAGTGCAAAAAGCATAGTAGAGGACCAAAGGAGACAAAAATAAAAAACAGAACGAATGGTAGGACAATTCCACCTTTACCTACGCTATGTCCACCACATGGACATCACTCCAGCAGACTGATGCAGAACACCAACCTGCATCAGGAAGACGCGCATGGTGGAGCAGAGGAAGGAGAACAAGGCAAGAAAGGATGGAGATGAAAGCCATCCCATCCTCTTGGACTAGCGCAGTTTCAATCCCTGGTCAAGTTGTTTATTAGTGTAGGAGCTACCCCTGTTCTACGCTTTTGTCTTTTATGTACATGTTATGGTATAGTTTTCAAACTAGTTTTCGGAGGACTCGGTCAGTTTCCCATGGTGGCAGCACAACCCTCCCCCCCACTATTATAGACAGTGCAACTTCGGGATCCCTAATCTGGTTTCCTTTTGTGGCAGATTAGAGGATCCCCCCTTTCCTTTTTGTACCATATTTTCTTTCAGTAATATACAATTTCACACTCACTTACAAAAAAAAAAAAATGTCTATTTAATGTAATTTGGAATGGGTTCATTATGTTTATTATTATTAAATAAAGTTTACTAAATAGTTATTTTTTAATAAATAAAATGTAGCTTTATTAAAGAAGGTCCATTAGGTAGTTAGCATTGATTATGATTGGAGTTTTATAGTTAATTATTAATAAGGATAACTATAACTAAAGATGGAGTTCTCCTTATGAATCATATATTGGCTTATATTGTAATGGATCTTAGTTTATTAAGAAGTTGCCCCTAGGAGTTGATCTTTCCAAGAAATGATCATTGTACAATGTTTCCTTACCATAAGGGTATTTTGATATTGCATTCTCTAACTGTTCTACATTTTGATCTTTTTGGACGAAATACGACGACATAAATCTACACGAAAATAACAATTTTATGTTGTTTAAATTTCATTTTTGAATCCATAAATGGATTCAAGGTGCTGAAAAATCGTCGGGACACTCAGATTATACAAAATTAACCACTCAAATATGCAGATCCAACAATTTCTCACTAGATTTCGAGCAAAATTAAACAGAAAATATCACCGGAAAAAACAAAAGCATAGAATAGTTAGACTACAACTTTTGATATATGAAGTAAATGAGAATTTCTATCTCATTCTTGGATACTTTGTTCATACTTTAATTTTAAGGGTTAAGGATTATAACAATTGATATCAGAGCTTTTTCTTTGTAAATAAAGGGGAAGAATTTTCTTTTACTTTTTCTGTTTTTACATATTTTCAAAAGGAAAAATATGGTTGCAACACTTCCATTTATACAATTTTCTATGTAGAACCTAAAGGTATAAATTGCATATCTAAGTTTCTCTTCAAAAAGCACCCAATTAAAAAAAAAGGTTCAAATGAAAGTTAAAGAAGTGAATACATTGCTAACTTGAAATCAACTATTCTATGGCTTTTTGGATGAAGGTTGTGAGTATTGCAGAGCAAATATTTTTTTATGGAGTGCATAGATTTCAACCAAACCAACACTATTGAAACATAGTTGCTCTGATATTTATAATTGTAGTCATAATATAAATTTAGAGTAATATCACAGAAGTTATACTCGTTTCAGGGTTTCAAGTTGGGGCCTCAAAACCCTAGCGGGAAATCATTGTTGCATGAATATCTCTCTGTTTATGAACCCACTTGTAGTAGGGCCAACACCATTAGATGCATAGTAGTTGTGCCATTTTTAGAGTAGGGTTATCATAGCAATTCTTATCAATATTAAGGATGTTAGGGCAATTAAAGTTTCTCGCCTCAACGCCCTAATGGAACCCAAAAAATGACAATGTTGAGAAACATGAACTAGGAGAAAGTGGCCAAAATCTTGTAGGACATGATCCACAAATGTACATATATTCAGGAGACTTTTTGAAAATATGAGGAGCTATGTGTCATTGACAAAACATATTCTCTAATGTAGACTAGAGACATATAGGATTGGGGTAGTTTAGAAGAGACTTGTGATTAATAGTAAATGGATAGTTGTAATTTATGGAAGGAAACAACTTTCAACTTTTCTTTGATGACTCTACTCTCCCTTATGAAGTAAACACTATTGAGGGAAGTCCAAATCTTGTTATGACTATCAATTGTTTGTCTGCATATTCTTTGGTGGTAGTGTTTCTTAAGTTTTAATGATTTTTTATCAGTGATGTTTGAGGAGTTGGCGGATTTTTAGATGGCATGACATAGTGGAGATGTATGGGGCCACCCCCATTCATCTGTCATGATGACCATATTGTGCATTTATTTTTAATAGTCAAAGACATTACAAAGGAATTTCCTCCCCTAATTAGCTGATATGGCACACACCCAATCGACATTACAACATTGTTAGGATGGAGGAATTTCCTCCTCTTTATTTTTTCAACATAATCTCTATCTTCTTATCACAACATGATCTCTATCTCCTAATCACAACATGATCTCTATCTCCTAATCACACATTTGTGAGAGAATTTCCTTCCCAATAACATAACCATGAGGGAATTTTCTCTCCCCTTTCTATAATCTCCTAATTAGCATGAACAAGAGTGATTTTTTCTCCCACTTATTTCTTCCCTAAAAGTGATCATGGAATAATATAAGGTTTCACATTCAACATCACAATTGCGGGGGACTTAAAGGGAATTTCCTCCCCTTTATTTCTTCTACGATCACGTGGGTGAGAGGAATTTCCCTCCTCTATTTCTCTTCTTTAAGTGTGATTTCCTTGTCTGGATTTGTTTAGTCAACATTACAATGTTAAAAAGTTAAGATTGAATTTGCCTCCTCTTAATAATGTTAAGCTCAATCACAATCACCCCTTAATATTGTTACCCTCAATCACAACCGCAACATCAAGAAATCATACATAACATACCCCTCCATTAACACTTTCAAGACTCCATACCATCAATAGCCATGAAAAGGTGCCAAAAGTCATTATCTATTAACCTTGCACGCCACTTTATCAATTTCATGTCAAAGGAAAGTAGGTTTTCCTAATTGATAAGAGGGAAAGAAAGCATAAAAACCTCATGATCATGGGATAAGAACCACATATTTCATGATAAAGTAACCTTATTTTGTGAGAGAGTATAGGGGATCCATATTTATTTCACTATCATAATCCCATCATCATTCAATTGGCTATCCAAATGCTTTGAAAATAGCCATCACAAAACTTAGTCGAGATATTTGTAAATTCGAGCCATATGTTTGACTAGAACCTCTAAAAGCGGTAAGATTAACTTTCAACGTTCACAATCAGGAACATGTCAATGAAAAGTTATCGACATTAAAGAAAATTGAGTAGCATAGTGGTCTAATCATTATAGTTATAAATCAAAGATTTAGCAAGGAGACTTTAAAGGCACGCAATCTATTCTAGGGAAATCTTGTACATCAAATACACCATTGTTAATGACCATATCCGTAGTTAAGATGCTCCCCATGGATGTTTTGTTTTAGTAGTTTTAATCATGTAAAGACCTATAAATACTCTTGCCTTCATACGCTATAAGGGCCTAGAGACTCAAAATTCATAACCATGTTATAAAACTTTTGAGAACTAATCAATGGATAAATCTTTTTCTCATTTCGTGTGTTGTTTATTTATATTTTAATTGTAATTGTTAATAGTTTTGTTGGTGTATATCGATAGGGATTTTTGGTATACTAAATTTAATTGATAACTAATAAAAAATGAATCAAATTGAATAGGGTAAGTTAGTATACATTTTTTTGAATTTTGTTGGTTTAAGATTTCTTATTTTGTATGTTTTAGTTAATTTTTGTTTTTAAAATAGTGGATTTCTTCTTTTAAGAACATCAACCAAGATAACTCTATACAATGGTTTTTTTTCTCTTTCCAATATTTGGAGTAGTTGGAAGACCCAATGATGTCTTAACCTTCTCTAGTTAACAATTTGATTACTAATTTGTTTACTTTCCCCCCTTGCATCCCAACGCTACCATTAGGCTATTTATTAGATCGGTCTTCTCCCCTACAAGTCTCTCTTTGGTGAACATCCATCTAGTAATCAATACCTACCTATGAAGCTAAGGTGGAGGACTAAGACTTGTCCACAAAAGAATTACAAACAAATGAAATACAATAGGAATGTTGTGGGTACCTCCATCTTTGATCCTAAGTCAACCTCACCCATATAGTGACATGCTAGTTGTGCTTGGGCTCCCCATCCTTGTGCCCCTTTATGACTTGTACTAGTTAGGTCACTACACTCACCATTGTCCCAAGCTCATAGAGCTTCTCTAATTGGTTGTTTCTCTCACCATTTTATCACTACCAAATGCACCCCCCACCCCACTTCCCTTTTATCACATCCTCCAACACATGTTGAGGGTGCCACCACCCCTCATCAAGGCCAACCCCTTATGCAACTTAGCTTATGACTAATCACCCATGCTCCATTTATGAATAATTTGGTCATTATACCCATGATTGTATGAACCCCCCAATAGTGGGCACTTTTCCACTCCCTTGCTACCATCCAACAATAATCCCTACCCCCTCTACCCGACAATATCACCATATTGCTCATTTAATACAAACATTGCTTGCTTCTTTTCTTGGGCCTCCACTTATCTTAGTGCTATATGTTGCTCACTATTCGAGTAACACCACCTTCTCCATCAGTTGCCTTGCCCACTTAGCTTATGTCAAACCTTCTATCAACGAGGCTCCATTTTCTCACCATTATTGGATCTGTTCTAGCACATCTTCTAATCCTTCATTGCATCTGATGAAAGATCCATGTACAATGTATAATTTTCGAATTTAGTTTTTTTAGCATTCTCATGCCACGCGTTATGTTGCATGTGTGTAGGATATCAAAAGGCATCATTTTTTCACGATCTTCGATAGTCCCACTTTAGGTATATTATCTACAATGGCAGTAGGTATAGACTTACCCTCTACAAACACCACATTTCAACCTTTTTCCACCTATGAATTTTTCATAGGTTCCACCACATATTGGTGAATGGACTCACCATTATGAACTACATAGACATACTCATTAGACAATAACACTCTTCCTCAAATGGGTTTCCCTAGTTTACTTTCTTTTTCATTCTGGCACCTATTTCAATCATTTCCCATGGGATTAGGATTCCATGTAGTCCACTTTGGATTAAGATCTTAATGCTTCAATCTTACCATTTGTTGACCTATATCATCAAACTTCCAACTGGTTACCATTGGTTCTATGTTTTTCTTCTTACCACACTGCTAAACACATTATTTCACTACATTCACCTGCTAAAGCCCCATCTACATCCAATCCTTCCTTTACCCATCCCGAGGAGATCCACCCAAGGTATCCACCCTTGTTTCATCCAACTACTATCACATTCCCTAAACATTGTTTGGAATTTCATGGTTGCATATCGAACATGTCTCCTTTTGTGAAACATCAAGATTATTTTATTTTGTATAAAATAAAAAAACCAAAAATACAACGAAAAACCACAAAATTACAAATAAATAAAAAAATGGGGAAAGAAATTAAGCTCCTCACATCACCACAAGTTTTGCACCATCTTGCATATCTTCACTAGTTCATATAGTAGTGAGTGTCACCCTTATTTACAACATTTGTATAGAGTTGTCCATTTATGTCCATTAAAAGAAGCCCCATTGTTTTTTCATCCCATTCACTCCCTTCGGTTGACATCATCACCATAGCAAACTTAGTAAGAGTAGAAAAGTTAAATTTACATTTCGGGGGAATGCTTTCTATGTTTGTAAGAGAAGGAGTTGGTGCAAGTGTTTTTTTTCCTAAAAAGCCTTAACATTTTAGCAACATATATTTTAGAATTTTATCCTTGTAAACCAATGAGTAGATAGGTTTTATTTATCTTTGTAAGCCAATGAGTTGATAGATTTGTTTAAACTATTGTTGTATTTTTTCCTATGAAGCCTCAACATTTTAGCAACATAAGTTTTAGAATTTTATCTTGTAAGCCAATGAGCTGATAAATTTGTTAATGCTATTGTAGGGGTATTCAATAGAACAACAAATAATGACATGAAAATGATAGTGTATAAAAAATTTATTTCCTTTACTCACAATTATATCTCTTCTACCTCCATTTTGAAGTTTGTTGTTTCACATAAATTTTAGTCCTATTTTTTTCAATGTATTTTAAACATTGATATGTTATGCAACCCCAAAATCCCCTACACTTTGATTTTCAAAAATGAAATCCCTATCCCTTTGAATTAATTTTAGTGTTATTTTTTTTTAAATATTAATTTTTTAAATATTGATTTTTTAAATATTTTAAACTTTGATATGTTATGTAACCTCGAAGTTCCATGCACCTTGATTTTAAAAAATTCCATCCCTCTCCCCTTGAATTATGGCACCTTGGTTAACCATGCCATCCCTCTCCCAATCCAACACAAATTTCAGCCACATAAAAAAGCACCATATTGTTCAATCAATATTTTATGTATTGGATTGGTTAATATATTTTTTTCTAGTTGTAACATAAGGTAAAAATGCATGTTTTCAATCATGAGGTTAAGGTTTGTGGGGAAATTCCCTACCTATTTGCATATTAGTCATAGTGATTATATATGGATTTGGATTATGTTATATATTACATGGAGGGAGTTTCTTGTCCCACAAACAAGGGGTCTCATACACCAATTTGGTGTTTAGCTTGGCTGTGAGAGAGAGTGTGTCTCACTAATATGAAAAAAGAGTGAGTTAAAAAGTGGACAAACTCATCCTTTTTGACAAGTTTAGTTTTTCCAACAAATCAAATTTTTTTCTTGATCCATTAATTTTTCTTGAAATTCCAATGATATAGATCTTTTTAAAATGGGCTAAAACCCCTACCAACAAAGTTCCATGGTAAAAGTTCCCATCAATAAAGTGGAACTATAATTTTTGGCAAAAGTCCTATTGAAATTGGAGAAGAATTTTGAGAGAGAAATGGTTGAGTTTGTCCACTTTTTAATTTACTCCTATAAAAAAACCTTTAATTGTTAGATTTTAATTATTGATGAAATGAAAAATAAATATAACTTTGGTGATTGATTCTAAGAGATGCCATGTCAAATTTCAAAAACATGTCAAATTTCAAAAACATTATAAACATTATAGATAAAGTTAAAAGTATTTTTATATTTTTTGTAGACTATTCTTTTTATATTTTTGTATAGTGTTCATTTTAGCCTCTCGACAATTCATGGCAATAAACTTTTAATGAACAAGTGTTGCAATGCAACATAGTCCCTGTTGAACCGAAATTGCCAAAGATTTGCTTGGTGATTCTTGTTAGACTTAGCGTGACGACTAAGGGAGTTGGTCAACAACGGAAAAGACCACTTAGACTGCCAAGGAAAAATCCCAACATGGAAAGGAAAGAACTGGTTCCTTCTTGCAACAAGTTGATTATTTTATTAGAAAATGGAGTTTTTAAAATTAAACAAGGTAACAATGAATTTGAAAGCTTATTTTAGTTTCCATTAGTTTCCAATATATTGAAATGAATGAAGTTTGAATTGAAATCTTATTTTCATTTCAGTAAGAACCAACTCCTTATTACAACACGTTGATTATTTTATTAGAAAATGGAGTTTTTTAAATTCAACAGGTTAACAATGAATACGAAAGGTTAACAATGAATTTGAAAGCTTATTTTAGTTTCCAATATATTGAAAATTAGTTTCCAATATATTGAAATGAATGAAGTTTGAATTGAAAGCTTATTTTAATTTCAGTATATTGAAATGAATGAAGTTTGAATTGATTTTATGCAGGTGGAGGAGAAGGTGAAGGGATCTGTGGGCACTATGCAGAGCGCCATGGAGGTTCTGAAGCATCCTTTGGGTGAAACATCCTTTGAGTGGAAGAGAGGGGGCTGGAAATGACGGGAATCAAAACAAGTGAGAAGGGATTTTTATCTTTCCTTGACTTTATGTTTTGTCTTGGCTCAGCTTCCGAAGACCGATTACAATAGTTCTTGTATTTATTATTAATAAATGTTTGATATGAAAACAGATTGGAAGGAAAATAACCGTGCAATTTCTTTAACAATAGTCTACATTCTGAACCAAGTAAAGAACAATTATGAAAGTTTATTTTGGACATGGAAGGAAACTACCTAGGCAATTTATTTACAATAAGTAAAGCACAATCAAGAGGGTCCCTTATGGACAGATGGAAAGACAATAATTTTTCAATTCCTTTAACAATAGTGTACATTCTAAGAATCTGTCAAAGTACGAGGAAGAAGCCATGTTTAATTTAAGTCGAAGGTCAAGATATTGCATAGGCAATTTCTTTACGATAAGTAAAGCACAATCAAGAAGGTCCCTTATGCACAGATGGAAAGACAATAATTTTGCTATTCCTTTAACAATAGTGTACATTCTAAGAATCTGTCAAAGTATGAGGAAGAAGCCATGTTTAAGTTAAGTCGAAGGTCAATATAATGCATACCTGTTTGAAGGGATATTTCAAGATATTGCATACCTATTTGAAGGGATACTATGGTGAAATTCAAGCTTACCCTTGATGAGATGGAAGTAGCACACACCGAAGGCCACAAAATTTCCTAAGACTACCACATTTTAGTCATGTTTTTATAGGCAATACAATTGTTTTTATAGGAAATACAATCAGGAGCATGATAACCAGACTAGACTGACTTTAATGAAATTACAAGAAACCCAAATCAATGCAACACTGAAACATATCAATCAAGAAACATAAAGCTACATTGTTTATGCTATCAAGCAATGCAACTAGAAATAAGTAGTCGCTGAACCAACTAGACTATGCAAAATAGTAATGGTTCCAAGCACTAGACAGTTATAATTAACAGTAGTATCAAAAAGTAGTAGGATCATGGTTCTGTAGAAATGGTACACTAGAGGTAACATGTATAGTTTTAACTATTATCTATATGGATGATCAATATACAAGTAATATGCATAAAACCCTCTCTATTGTTCTTGTATGTAACCTTCTCTAAGCCCTTTACAGAGAATTCAAACATGTAACTAGCACAATTTACTCCTAAGCTCATGAAGAAGCTTACTTAAAAGACTCAAAGACATCAGTTAGATTTATGAAATAGAAGTTTTGTTACAAACAAAAAGCTTTTGATATTAAAATGTATTAGTATCCCTTACAATCTACTCCCAAATGGTTTATGGCTTATACAGAAGGCAAGAGACCAAAACATTCTTTCACTGAATGGATGCAACTCAACTCATATGCCAGGGAGAGGGGTATACACCAATAACAAACATGAGACTAAAAGTGAAAACAATTTAGGTAACCAAACAAACATGAGAATCGACCGATGACTCCATTTATGAATTGGTTTACTAAAAAATACAAATATGAAAATTTTAATGAAAAAAAAATATATTCATGCACATCAAACTAAATCCAAAGATTCCAAACCATTAGAGACAACAAAAAATGCAAAATCTAGTCATGTATACACCATGTAAGGGCGAATATCAGCTGGATTTCACATTTGAAGTGGATTTCTTTAAATTGATTCTACTGAATGAGGAGCTTAAGATCAAAACATTCTCCTTTGTATTCAAAATTAACTCAGGGTTTCAGGGCATACAAATTACAAACCATGACATGTAATAATTGTGCACCGGTAAGCTTCAAACTCAACATTCCTTTGTAAATCCCTTACACAATAGAGCACATTTATGTGTACTTCATAATTCATACAACTAATGTAATTTAGACCCAACAATTTCTTGGACTTTCATTATTTGAAACTTCACCATATGACTATTACATATTGCACCTTCATTCTGGCTTGTCTTTATAGGGAAGAGGAAGCAAGGACCACGCTTAGACTGGTTCATAATGGAACCAACTAAAATGGCCAGTTCAAACTAGTTCATACCAAACTGGCCAGCTCCTACACTGAACCAGCCAGTTCGGTACAAAACCAACCTCTGAACCAGTTTAATAGCTAGGTTCACTGTGTTTGGATGACAACATAGAAGATGACAAGGAAAAATCAATAGATTGGCTAGCCTCTTAGACCTCTCAACAACATTCAACAATGGTTAGAAAATTAATCCTTTTCATCAGTGTTACACAGGGCCGTGCTACCCCAGGTGGAGTATGTGTCTCCCATACTTTCTATAATTCCAGGAAGGGAGAACTCAGTGGGGGACGTTTCCCCACATCCCCCATTTGGGGAAACTCAGGGAGGGGTTCCCTTTTGTGGGGGATTCCTAGGTGTTCCCCCACAATTTTTTCCCAATTTGTTCATGCTTTCATTGCTCATGTTTTTGTAACTTGTCATTGTTTCTCATATATTTATTTATTTTATTCTGGACAGGGTCCCCTATGTCGGAGACCATGAAATGTTTTGTAATGTTTCCTAAAATGTTGGGGGGGGGGTCTCAACACATCCCCCATACACATTTTCTTGTTCCTAGATACCCCCGACTCACAAACTCAGTGGAAGATTGCTTTTAATTTGTAAATATGTTTCATCATGAAATAAGCCAATCTTTAGACTCTACTGGATTAAAGAACTTTGGAGATGGGAAATTTATCCACAACTAATCACTTTGGCAATAAATTACTATGCCAACCTTTAAAAGGTGGAAAAATCCACTACAAATTATCAACATTAAGGGACAAGATCTGACTGAAATAACCTTGGAATGACAACCATCTCAAAATAATGATTGGTACAGATGGGCTGAAAATGAGAAATTGCTCTTGTTATCAGAAAGTAAAGAAAGGGAAATCATAAATTTGGAAAGAAGAAGGAATAAGCATGAAGCTCATGCTAAGGAAATGGAGATCCAACCTTGGGATTTTTAAACAAAGTTAGTTGTGAAGTCCCTTGTATCATAATCATGGATGGAACAAGAGGATAAATCTCAAGAAGAGACCTGAGAACAGAAAGAGGGAGACATAGAAAGGAGGACTCGGTGCAAAGAACCCCTAAACCCCCCACTTTGGAAGAGAATGATGACAAGGATTTACAGGACAAGCTGAAGGAACAATGCTAGGAGAGAATTAGTATAGAAAGGTAGTTGAGATACAACATATAATTAGCGGACAAGCCAAAGGTGTTGATTAAGGTTGGTTGTCATTGATGTCAACCCTTGAAGAAATTTTGGTAGCACAAAGGTTTGGGTAATAGACCCAAGTTTGTTTGATAACTCATTATTGTCTTGTCATAGTTGATAAGAAGTACAAATGGATGAACTCCAAAGTGGTCCCCTTATGGTGAAATCCCTCACGGGAAGATGCTTTGCAGATTGAGTTATCCTAGAAGTATGGTTAGAGAACCCATGCTTAATTGTGGAATAATGAGATCAAGGTCAGTGAATTTTTTAGTGAAACTATCCTAGATGTATAGTGCTTGTCATGGCATTTCATGTGGTATATAGAACATCACATAACTCCTCATGGTTAGAGAGTTATGGCCATGTGAAGTTGGAGGACCCTCATGAGTCATCTAGAAGCCCCAAAAAGTCAAAGTGTTTGCAAAATAAATTATTTAAATAATAAAGTTAATGGAGAACTCCCTAAAATAAGGCAA
The DNA here is from genome assembly GCA_009831015.1 of Picea engelmannii. NCBI lineage: Eukaryota > Viridiplantae > Streptophyta > Pinopsida > Pinales > Pinaceae > Picea > Picea engelmannii. The sequence goes on from ML791141.1 coordinate 67,484, forward strand.
GTGGGATGCTACATGAAAGTATAAATAAGAGGCAAGGCTCTCTCATTTAATCACACTTGAACACATTGAATATCTTTTGTTGTGTAAGGCTGATTGCAAGTACTCATTGATACATCTGAAGTTGCGAAAGTTTGGGGAAGTACGAAGGGTTGACAGTGAAAGTTTCATAATTACAACGAATACCAAAAAACCCTAGTTTCTGAGGCATACACGGGCTGACAGTGCATTAGGGTGCGTACATACTAAGGCGTACACGGGTTGACAGTGTATTAGGGTGCATATGTACACGAGCTGGCAGTGTATTAGGGTGCGTACATGTTGGTAAGGCCATGAAAACTTGAAGAGATTAAGATGCAGTGGTTCTAGATAATGAGATCAAGATCCAAGGAAGGTCTACAATGCTTAGATACATTAGATCTATCCATTGGTTCAAAAGGTATGTCTTATTTCTATGAATAGTTGGATTTTGATGTATGCACGAGAAATAGTTATGGAGATTTGAGAATTCTCTCTAGAGAGACTAATGGCTGCATGGGAACTTCTGTATAAGTCGTAACTACAAAAATACAATGATGGTATAATTTATCATTGATACATCTTGTATTTCTTGGCATATAGCTAAGGGTTTTTATGGTACATTGTTGAGAGCTTTTATTTGTGAAGTGGTTAATGTATTGAGAGGCTAAATACTAGAGATGGTTTGATGTATGGATCATGTGAGGGATATTATACTTGTTTATGATTACACACATTTATATGGCACATGTCTAGAGATATACATAGAGGTTTTGGGTAAAGAGGATGCCAACACAAGGTACAGATACAGTCTGGATACGGTGACATGTTATAGATCTATGTGAAAGAAGTTACAGAGGGTCATAATTTTTTCAAGAGAAAGGAAACCCTAGTTTTCAGAAGGCATACGTAGGCTTCATAATAGTTTGGTCACGTACATACGCGAGCTTCATAAAAGATAGGGAGTGTACATATGCGTGCTGGAACACTACAGGTCGCGTACCTGTTGTACTTTTGTTGATACATGTTTAGTTCATGTACAGATTGATTACAGGGCATTTGTACAGGTTGGATGTAGGTCAGTGGTACATGTTGATACAATTGTACAGTGGTATATCTCACAGTGATAGTGTTACAATGGTTTCATCATTCTACCTCTATGTCAGGGTGGATGGACATGGCAAGGACATGTGGTTGTATCCACCTTCCGGTTGTAGCCGAAGAACTTAGGGTGTTGTAGCCTCCTTCTGGTTGTATCGAGAGAATTGGAGAGTTGGAGCTTCCCTCAGGTTGTAGCTTGAGAAACTAGGGGGTTGGAGCCTCCTTCCATTTGCAGCTGGTAAACAAAGGAATTTGGTGCTTCCAATGAATGTAATTCTTCAAGACATATAAGAAAAATCATTCTGTGGTTTTCTCCCACATTGGGTTTCCACGTAAAACACTAGTGTACTATGTATGTGTATGCTTGTTCATTTGTTCATTGCTTATTTACTCTGCAGTTATTGGATGATAATGCTACATTGATATAACACTTGGATTATATGGTTAAAAAGGATTAAATTTCTCTATTACGGATTCACCCCCCCTCTCAGTAATCCAACAAAAGGATCAATGCCAAAAGGATAAAATTGGTTCTAGTGTAAAAGGGTGGTGTAGGAAGGGAATGAATTGGACCAGGAAGACTCTTGCTTAGGCCTCCATAATCCATTCCACTCAAGACCTAAAAAACTTTTCATTATTGCAGCTCAAATGAAGAAATACATTCATCAAGCCTTAGCGGGCCTAGGGGTATGGTTGATTTACATGAGATTATTCTAAAGAAAAACCATAAGAATACTCTAAGCGAGTTGCAGGAAGGCACGGTAGTAATAGAGGCAATGTTGATCAGGATCATGAACTATGTTTTTTACAAGGGGGGATGTTCACAATAATGGAGTTGCTATTACCGATGTTGATGGCATGTGGATAAGGCAGATTGAAATCCTACTGGAGGACCAATTGCCTGTACCAGTAATTATCCAGGAGAAATTAGAAAAATGAAATAACTGAGGCGAAGATGGTACAACACCCCAATGGTTAGATATTTGATCAGTTCTCCTTCTGTTATAGTTAGTAAAAGAATAGTTCAATGTGCATTTTGGGAAATATATTGTTAATAAATATTTTGAATGATATTTGGGCCAATGCCGCCATCAGAAATAGTTGTAGATAGAGATTAATTATCAGTTGGATGAAAAAACAGTTCTCTAGATTTTGTTCTTGTCTAAACAATGGACCTTAAAGGGGAAAATGTTTGTCTAGAATCTAAACCGTTTATCCCATTTTGCAATCTTCCTAAGAAACTTTCAATCAGTATAAAAGCTTACAGTATCATAGCATATAATATCTTAAAGCACGGTAATCTCCAACCTAGTAAGAAGATTTTCCCTTAATAGTTGATACAGATCCAAAATCATGAAGATATAAAAGAAGGGAACCAAACATCTTTCATCTTTGAATTAAAAATATTCCCTTATACACTCAGGGTAACATGCTTTTCCTAAAGATCATGTTTCCAAGATGGAAAGCTAAAATATTTTTGGGTTTGTAGAAGCTCCTATCTAAAGATAGATACTTGCCTTGAACAAAATAACCTAACTACTGGAGTACATATTAGATGCATTGTATGAACATTTAGTTTGACTTTGAGCATATCAAAGTTTCAAACTTCACAACAACTGCAAATAAATCTTTTACTTCCAACTTTGTAATCATTGCCTTAGTTTGTAGTATGTACCTTGAGGGGAGCCTAAGTACAATAATTTGTGTTGCAGATATCACTACAAGACATTAGACGCAGGGCGCAATTTTCCAGAGCTCCTAAAAAAAGGTGAGAAAGGGAGGTGGCCATGTTGTTGGCCCTGTACCTTGGGGACAGTTTTACTTTGGGGTGAAGACCCCACCCAAAGACTTTATTAGCTTATTCTCTGCATTGATGATCATATACGCATGTAAAACAATTATCTTCACATAATGAAGCCATGATCACTTATTTTTAGCACTAGAAGACCAATCACTTCCCAAAGGCTTAAAAGCACATTCGCTGGTTTCCAGTTCTTTTAAATAAACTGGAATCCTAAGAAGAAAAAACATTTAATTTTTACCTATGAGATGGTGCATCAGAGGAAACAAGGAATGGCTGATAATGATGTCCCACATGTGGATCTTTAATCCCAATAATTGTACAAGGAAGCATTTTATGAACTTTTTTTACATGGACAAATTTTTGCTAGAAGAAAACCCAAAAACTTAAAAGGCTAGTTATAGATATGTGAGTAAACTAGAGTTTCTTTTCCTTTGACTACCTGGGCTCCCACTCAATGCAATTAGTGGTAGACACAACTCCAGCTGATCACCAACCCAATGAATTTGTAATTGCATGGGAAGTGGGCTTCCATCTCTCACCAAAGCAACCTACAAGTTCGATGTCTCTCATTTGAAGAACCCAACGTCTCTCAAAAGCATTAGGAAAATAAAGAATTTAATCCCAAAGCCCAGAAGAAGATTGGGTTGAATTGACTGGTAGAATGATACCATTTCCAAAATACCCTCTTCCTTCGTGTATATGGAAAGAAAATTCTACCATAAAAAGTGGTTGAAGAAATGACTATACATCTGGTTAACAAGCCATTAGAGGCACAACCTTCCAATAAGTAATTTCCAGCCAAGACTACAAAACTTGCAAGTAGTGAAAATTGTTGAGGTGAACAAAACAAGGGGAGCCCAAATTTGAGCCATCTACAGTTGCTAAAATTCAAGGACATATCATCCAAGAAATTCTCTACAGCCATGGCTACCAAGCATAACCCTAAGTGAATAACTGTTATTCAAGCTACTAGACATATGATTGGAAAACCAAAAATGGCTCATCACTATGCTGACCGTTATAACATCATCTTCCAAGCCTATGAGAACATGATGACTACTGAGCATAAGAAAGCAATGTACATGCCCTAGACTATACAATGACAAGGAAGGCAATGAAAGGAAAAATAAATGAAAATATTTTGCTAATTGAGAATGACCAACAACTAGTAAGTAGGCATTGTCAGTGGCTCGTTTCTTGCAGTGGCAGAAGAGGAAACTGTTAGAATATGTAAATTGAATAGAAACATACAAGAAACCTTCAAGCAAAAGTAACTAGAAAAATACACGGTCTTACAGGTTAATCCAACTACAATGTAGTTTGTCTTTATAGGCCAAAAACTGAATGGAATTCATTCAGCTAGGACATACAATTAACTTATTCAACAATTCATTTATTTTCTGTGGGCCAATGTTGATCACAAAAAGGCCCCCACCATGTGCAAAGGGAGGTTAGATGCATTCCCAAGGACTTTGGTGATATTGGTGTCTTTGAAAGTTTGATGTTAAGCTTCAGAGAGAAACACTACACCCAATGAGTGTATCATAGCAACTTGATTTCCTTTATATCAAAAGTTGATCCACATAGTGAGTTGTGTGGGAAAATGTGGGAAAATGTGGGAAAGGATTAGAATTTCATGACTTGCTAGTTACCCCAACACTCATCAAAATTCAAGTGTCCTTCGTGCTTCAAATTATTCAAAAGGCCTGGGAGTATTATAAACTATTTCTCAAATAGAATGGGGAGTAAATCCACTCTAGTGTTGGTTGTGGAGCCTGATTATCTTCCTGATTTAGAGGTCTTTTACTTTCAGCCGTGCTTATACCCCATGAAGTATTTACACCCCAGAAGTATGTACACTCTTCCATGCGGGGGAGTGTAGAGGGGGGGTACCCCCTTTGCGGGGTCTGGGGGGGCTATCCCCCCAGTTGGGGGGTCTGGGGGCAGCGTCCCCCGAAGAAAAAATTGCCTTGTAAAAGTATATTGTAATTTCATTGTAAATCTGGACAGTTCATTATAAGGTCGCAGATCTAACGATAGAGATTATGTTAGGGTTTTTTGCCCTAGAAGGCAACTCTCTTTTATGAGGGAAATGTATTGCAGCTATGTAGGTTGGAAAGTATTGTATTCTGAGGGAGGAGACTGTGAGAGAAATAAGAGGAAGTTACAACGGGTTTTCCTGTAGGTTGTATCCCTTCATTTTGCTGGCTAATAATAAAGAAAGGACCTAGCAATTTATCTGGTGGACGTAGCCCACACTGGGTGAACCACGTAAATCTGTGTCTCTCTTGTATTGTGTATCTTCTGTGTTTTATTTCCGCATTTGTTTTATTTTATTGCTCCGTGGTCCTGTTTTTCTAACAACTGGTATTAGAGCGTAAGGTAACTCACAGGAAAAGAGGGTTCCCGGTTCGAGTGGGAGCAATGTCGGAAGATGGAAAGTTTAGGGTCGAGAAATTTAATGGCCAAAACTACTAGTTATGGAAGATGCAGATGGAAGATTATTTATATCAGAAGGATCTATTCCTACCATTGAGTGGAGTAGCAAATAAGCCGACGACCATGAAGGACGAAGAATGGGAGATTCTTGACAGAAAGGCTCTAGGAACGATACGACTGAGCCTGGCAGTGTCTGTGGCTTTCAATATCTCGAAAGAAAATACAACGAAGGGTTTGATGGACGCGTTGGCCAAATTGTATGAAAAACCCTCGACGTCCAATAATGTATTTCTAATGAAGAGATTATTTAATATGAAGATGTCGAAAGGTGGGTCTGTTGCAGATCATTTAAATGAATTTAATACGGTTACTAATCAACTAAGTTATGTCAAAGTGGACTTTGAAGATGAGGTTAGGGCTATTCTAATCTTGTGCTCATTGCCAGAAAGCTGGAATGTCTTGGTCATGGCTGTAAGTAACTCTGTCTCTAGTTCAAATACTTTAAAATTTGATGATGTTGTTGGTGTTATCCTTAGTGAGGAAATGCGACGGAAAAGCACAGGTGAGACATCAAGTAATGCGTTGAACATGGAGAACAAGGGAAGACAAAAGGATAGAGGAAAGGGCTCAGGGAACCGTGGGAATTCTAGGAAGGGCAGATCCAAATCCAGACTTGGAAAGATAGAGTGTTGGAATTGTGGGAAGAAATGACATCTG